>PVJS01004685.1:50998-68140 GCA_004027185.1 Glis glis
TGAATTCATCCTCTTTATTTACACATACACACACACACACACACACACACACACACACACACACACACACAACCAGCTCAGTTTCTCATCCCATTTTGTCCATCACAAAAAAATATTACCAATCAACTAAGGTCCTTAAAGCCAAAACTTGTCTTTCTTGACTATAATGTAACATGATGTAATACATTCAATGCATTCCCTTCTAACTGATTTCACATATAAAATATATGATAAGACAGGCCAGTTTTTCCATTTGGTTTTTCAGTTTGTCTAAGCTAAACAATCTTCTCAGTCACAGAATTCCATAATAACCTACTCTCCATTCATTTTCTCCTTCTACTGCGTCTATTATACAGCAGCTAGAAATATATATAATTTATATATATATGTGTGTGTGTGTGATTGCATGTGTGAGTTTATGTGTATACATACAACCATTATATATAAAACAAAATGTGTATATGAAAAAATACATATGATGCGAATATGCATGTAAATTGATAGATGATAGACAAGTATAAAATAGAAATTAGATCATATCTGATTTAAAACTCTTGAAGGATATGCCATACCTTAGAGAATGAAACCTAAATACTTTATGATATCTTTAAAGGCCTATAGTGATTTTGCCTCTTTATTGTTATATTTTTTGTGATGTATAGTAATCTACTAGACTTCTCTCCTATCATCAGTTCTTCTAACAAATCAATATTGTTACTAGCTTAGAGATTCTTGACATGTTCTTTCTTCAACCTGAAAGACATTCTCCATCCCCATTCACTTTCTGGCTAACACCAATTCATTCTTCAAATCCCAGATTGAAATACAGCTTGTCTTAACAATTCTTCTTTGACTCAACAATATAAAATAAATGTTTGTATAGCCAGGTATGGTGGAGCCTTCCTGTAATCTCAGTAATTGGGATGCTGAGACAGGAGGATCACAAGTTTGAGGCCAGCCCTAACAACTTAGTGAGATGCTATCTCAAATCCCAGCACCACAAATAATAATAAAATAAAATAAATGCCCTTTCTGTATCACCTTATATATACTATACTTTCATATATGTGGCACGACTTAAAAGTAAGCATTTTCTGTGGTTTTATTAGTTTAATATCTGTTTTTCCCCTAAATTTAAATCTTCAAGAGGGCACCCTAAATTGAAAACTTCATGAGGGTTCATTGAACCTGCTATAGCCTGTTATACAACCAGCTATGTGTACGCACTTATTGATTGATTGATTGAGTGAATGATTAAACAAATATACATGTACTTTGATACTACTTATTCTCAGATCTCATCCATTAGAATATCAGACCTCTACAATAAGAAATGTTTAAATTCAGCTCTATCACACAACTTAGACCAATTGAAATACTGAGGAGATACACATATGCTTGTTAAATTAATTATACTGTTTTTTTGTGGTACTAGAGATTGAACCCAGAGGTGTTCTACCACTGAACTACACCCTCAGATGTTTTTATTTTCTACTTTGAAATAGGGTCTCACTAAGTTACCATACACTGGCCTAAAACCTGTAATCCTCCTGCCTCAGCCTCCCAAGTACCAGGATTATAGGCATGAGTCACCACACCAATGTAATTCTTAATTTTCAAAGGATATCACCATTGTATAAAGCAAAGAGAATAAGTGTCTTTTCCAAATTATTAAGTTAACTGGCCTCAACACCAATATCAAGATCAGCTTTTTTTTTTTTTTGCGGTACTGGGTATTGAACCCAGGGGCATTCTACCTCCGTGCTACACCCCCGGCCCTTTTTTTTTTTTATACTTTATTTTGAAACTGGGTCTCACGAAGTTGCAGAGGGCCTCACTAAGTAGAGAGAGAGAGACAGGGAGAAAGCGAGACAGAGAGAGAGCTGAGGCTAGCCGCGAACCCGGATTCTCTGGTCTCCGCCTCCCAAAGTACTGGGATTACAAGCGTGCTCCACCACGTCTGGCTTAGCATATTTTTATTTGTTTGTTTTACTGTAAAATGCTATCTTTCTTAAAAATACTCAAGTCTCTTCTTCCAGGAGTGCCCAAGCTATATATTTCTCATTCTGATTATTTATACCAGGCCAAAAAGTCATCAGAAGTAGTATTTTATTGCTGTTTTATTATATGTTAAAATTCTTGTATAATTTTAAAAATTTATAGTAAGACTGCTACAGTATTACATTGTTCAATTTTTTTTATCTGCAGTGCTTTTAGAAAAATTAGGAATATCTATAAAACTAAAACAATTATGCATCTCTACAAACCCTTGGTTCTCAGAGATAACCCCTGGTTTCGGATTACAATGGCAAGATTTGCTAAGTACGGTCATGATATAATGCAAATTCCTAAGAAGAGGAACTTTAAAAAGTGGAAATCAAGAAAAGAGATTCATCTAATGGAAGAATTGATGATGTTTGTTTTTACCAAGTTTCCATAGGCCCCAATATCTTAAAGCACATTCAAATACATTCACATCAAATGTGTGTTACACTGTAAAGTTGTACACGTCTCTTGGAAATGTAATATGAGAGCTACTGTACAGTTAGACTTCAGGGAAATCAGATCTAGAAAGACTAGAGCCAGAGTTATCTTTATAACTCTGAGAAACTTCATTGTCGTGTACTCATTCCTCTTTCCCTTTTTGTCTTCACCCTCTGCTCACTTCCATCCCAGCCAGCTCCTTCTCTTACTTATCCTCTTGCTTTCCTATTTGTATTCTGTTTTCTTGTGAATTCCTTACAGAATCTGAGTCCAAACTCTGCATTAATGTTCTGCTCTAATGTTCAACAATGGCCAAGTGCACTCTCTGCATTCAGTTCACATTTTCAAAGGAGAGAAACCGATGGTTTTCAATTAGAATTAAGGCCTGGTCCCAAGTGAGATGTTATCTTTGGTACATCAGTCTTGCCCGAATGATGAAAAGCATTGGAAAAGATGGAAAATATCACTATTGCTACATGCTAGAGCTTATGGGCACTTTTGTGGCCATTTGTCTGCACCAGACAAGGTTAACTTATAGGATAAAAGAGATTGGGATATAATATCATCTGATTCTGAATTCTAGGCCAAGCCAAAAGGAATCTTCCATTTAGCAAGTGGGTAAAGTTCACTAACTGTTGGCCCTCAGGCTCAGTTATGTCAGCGAAGGTTGTTTTGCTTGAGTGTCTGAGGTGTTTTGTTTTGTTTTTAATTGAATACCTGTACCTGTGGCATGCACTTTCCAATCTCCTCAAGCCCTAACAGCCCCATCAGAAGGTTACTGTTATTGACCTGGCTCTGCACAGCATTGAAATTTACAACTTCTACGTTAAAGAATTTAAGTAAAATCCATAACATGCATAACTTTTGTTGAGACTATTGTTCTAAAGCTGTTAAAACACTTGGTATATTGACATATCCTGGTAACTAAGAAAAAAGGATCCTTCCCCTTAACATATAATATGAACTGAATCCAGTGATGGATAATTTTAATACACTGCCTCACTTAAGAATCACATAAACTCTTTAAGGCATTTATTATTATCTGCATTTTGAAATTAGGAATAGCAATTCTGGGCATGAGTCCAAGTCCTCCTGTTCACCATCTATGTTTCCTTGGAAAGTTATTTAAATTCCAATAGTCTCAATATCATTCTCTGTGAAATGGTGGTGATAGCACCTATATGATCGGTTTAATGTCAGGATTAAATGATAAAAGTACTTAAAATTACTTACATATAATGGATATTTAATTAAGTATTTCTGTAACTTTTGCTTAATGATTTTGGACAAAACAAGTTTAATCATTTAGTGAATCATCTATCATCATCTTTATTCTTGGGCTGAATAGTTGCTATTGTAGTTGAGAAAATACTTTTGTAATTATATTATAAATGTCTATATACTTGAAACCAGTGATATGAATTTGAGTAGTAATTGTATTAACCTGCTTGCTATATTAAAGTAGCTATTTAATCAGAGAAAGTGTAGTCAAGTACTTAAAAATCTTTTGGATGAAGGGACTGTGATTCTACAGTGTCCCTTTTTTTCAGTGTTTTACTATTCATAATGGTCAGTACTGTTTTCTTTAAATTTACTATTAGCTCTAACATTATTAATTTGTCTCAACTGTGATATTGTGATATAAAAATAATGTATATTTGGTCTTCATCCCCAGTTCCTGGTACGGGGCTTCTAAAAAACTTCCAATTTCCTGAGAGACAGTTGATAGGAGCATCTTTTGTTGTAATATCTAGTCTTTGTCCCTGGTTTATGACACAGGAGCTTCTAAAACCCTTAGAATTTTCTGAGAATTATTGGGGTGAAAGGAATGTCTTTTGTTATTCAAAATAAGACCCTTTCAATCACAGCAAAGTTTGTGCTAATGAGGAACATTTGGTTGGTCCCTAGATAGTTCAGGATGGGAGCTGGTTGCCAGAGAAAGGAACTAGAGGTTTGGAACTTCAGCCCCTACGCCCTCCATGCCTCCACTCCCATCAGCAGGACCTCACCCTACCCCATCCCCGCCTCTGAAGAGGGGGTAGAGACTGGAGATTCAGTTAATCACTAATAGACAATAATGTGAACAATCATGCTTATGTAATGGCACCTCCATAGAAACCCCTAACCAGTGGGGTATAGAGAGCTTTTCAGTTGGTAAACACATGCATATATGGTAGGCAGGTGGGGCACTACACCTCTATAGAGTCAGAAGCTCAGAACCCTTCTGGATTCCTATGTAACCTTTTCATCTGGCTGTTCATTGGCATCCCTTATGATAAACTGGAGATAGTGAATTGCTTCCTAAGTTCTGTGAGACTTTCTAATGAATTATCAAACCTGGGGGCAGTTGTTTTGGAGAACTTGACTTTGTAGCCAAGTCAGGAATAAGTGTGAATATGCTGGGTACCCACTACTTGAAACTGGTATCTGAAGTGAGGGAAGCCCTTGGTTCTGAGCCCAGAAACCCATGGAGTCTAATGCTAACTCTGGGTAGTTAGTATCAGAGTTGGATTGAATTGTAGGTCACCCAGTAGGTGCCCAAAGAGTTAGAGAACTGGTTATTGCTGTGGGAAAATTTCACACATTTGATGTCAGAATTATGTTGAGTATAAGTAGCTCAGACATCCTAACTGAATTAATGTGATGTTATTGATCCAGGAAAATTCATGTACATTTAGATTATTTTAAACTTTATTGACAAATCATTCTGATGGAATAGAGGGCATATCAGCTCATTTATTGTCATGAAATATCATAAATCTGATTACTAGAAGCTTTGTATCTTAGTGATTTATTTTCTTGAGTGCTTCATCTTCTCTGGGAAATTCATTCTGATTTATCTTTATGTAGGAAACAGATTCTTGTTTCATGCTTTGCTATTGTCTTGGATTTTATTCCCTCCTAAGGATCCTTTCTAAACAATGCATTCACTTGTGTATTTGACATAGAGACATAGGTGATCTCATTCCTTTGGGGAACTATGGGTTTCTTTTGTTTTTTGTTTTTATTTTTGTTTTTTGTTTTGGGTTTGGTTTTGCTTTTGGTTTAAATCACAGTGTTTGGGAAGTGTCAGGAGATGAAAATGCAAAGGTAGCCAGGTCCAAATGTTCCACCAGTGGGCCTAGAATATTCATATTTTACCCTGTAAGTGATTGGTGGACAATGGAAAAGATTATTTATTATTATTATTTATTTATTTACTTATTTATTGGTACTAGGGATTGAACCCAGGGGCATTCTACTTCTGAGCTACACCCCAAGCCCTATTTAATTTTTTTTACTTTGAAATAGGGTCTTGCTAAGTTAGTGAGAGCCTTGCTAAGTTGCTGAGACTGGCTTCGAACCTGTGATCCTTCCAAGTATTGGTATCACAGGTGTGCGCCACTATGCTCAGCTAACAATGGAAAACCTTAAATAGGTTAGTGACCTGTTTGAGCACTGCATGTTTACTAAGTTCATGTGACATAGACCTCTTCTGAAAATGTTACTTGACCATAATGTAGATATGAGTAATAATAAAGATACTCTAATATATATATAAATTCTATATTATATATATATTACTATATTATATATATATATTACTACATATATAGTAATGAAGATATGAGTACTAATAACATACTCTAAAATATATAAAAATACTCTATAATAATATATGATATAGATATAAGCAATAAGAAATACTATATCCATAATAAGATAAAGTAAAGTAAGATTTTGAGATATTGCTGGAACTCCATTGGGCCTTGATTAAGGTCTGAAATGGGGCCATAACTAAGTATCATAGTCTATTCCTTCTGGCATAATAAGGTACCTTGGACTAGGTAATTTATGAATAAGAAAAATGTATTTCTCACAGTTCTGAGATGTCCAAGATGAAGATACCTGCAGATTTGGTGAGTGGTGGGGGCTTGCTCTGTGCTTTAAGATGTCCTTGTGTTGTTGCTTCTTCATATGGCAGGAAAGCCAAAAAATCAAAAGGGGTGAACTCTGTGTTCTCAGATGGTGACACAGATAGAAGGGCACTAATCTCATTTGAGAGGGTGGATCCCTAATGGCCTAATTACTTTCTGATAGGCCCTATCTCTTAGGACAGCAACAGGATGGGAATTAAGTTTCAACATGAAATTTTGGAGGGACACAAAACTTCAAACTACAGGTAAAGAGAATATTAATAAAGAGAAGATTTCAAGATAGCAAAAAAGAGAGGCTCAAAGTCAAATTCTCACCATAAAGTTAATGGGAAAAAAGAAAGCATTTTGTAATCAGGGTCAGACTGGCCACAGGATGGTTTCACATTTATGAATTAAAGAGTATTCTCACTACATTCTTTGTTTCTTTGTTCTCTGTTCCAATTCCTTTACCTTTTATATATTTTCTAAAACAGCTTTTATTATGTAGTAAATTATGTGACATTAGAATTAAATATCAAATGTTTTTACAATATAAGTACCTGATGAAAGTAAAAGGTTTATGTGAAGGTGAATGTGAATGCCTCTCAGTCATTATATAGGTTATTTCATTACAGCCATCCCAGGAAGTGGGACAGTATGCAGGAGGGATACACAATGGCATTGGGAAGCTCAAAGTATGGGATGACTGGTTACCCATCCTAAAAAGAAAAGGGGACGGAAAGAAAGCAGGTAGGAATGACTCAATGATCCCGGTTCATTCACTTCCATCAGTCATAGGAACGGGAAGATATATGTTCACCCCATGGCAATACTACTGTTGAATCAGAGATTCTGATGAAATTTTCTTGTTGAAGTTTTTCCCTCCCCAACCTGCTACCTTGGTCTTAAATCTCTATTCAAAATAGAGTTCATTAGATTAAAATACTGTTTTTCAAGACTCTAGGTAACTAAAATAGTTGAACAGTCACGAATACATTTGTATCTTCATAATCTTCCCTCTCCCAGTACAATGTTTTATATATACAGTTCCAGGTTCATTCTTTGGGTAGGGCAACTGAGAAGTCACTTTGGTCTCTACTCTTGTTTTGAAGAAGAGTACATATACAAAATAATATGAGCTCAGAGGCCTTAGGTAGATCTAAGTTTAACATTTCAAGGACCAGAAAGAGGATCCTGTGGCTAAAGCATAGTAAACATAAAATATTTGTATATGTGTATGGTACTGGGGATTGCATCCAGAGGCATTCAACCTCTGAGCCACACCCCCAGCTCTGTTTTATTTTATTTTGATATAGGGTCTATCTAGTTACTACATGCTAGTCTTGAACCTGCAATCCTCCTGTCTCAGCCTCCCAAGTACTGGGATTATAAGTATGCACCATTGTAACCAGTGAAAACATTTTGTTATAGGAAGAGGTCAGAAGGCCAACAGGAACTAGATCATATGGGAGCCAAGGGAACATGATAAGGAATTTAGATTTTTATTTTAAGGGTAAAATAAAATCATTGAAGTTTATAAGTTGGGGAGGGTTATAATTTGTTTACTATTTTAATCTGGCTGCCTTCTGAAGCTTAGAGAGAATAGAAGAAGGGAGATCAAAGAGGAGACTGGTAAAATTTCAAGAAAAAAATGATAGTTTTGATTAGGGTAGTTTTGGCACAGATGGAAAAGATTGGAGTAACCTGGGATATGCTCTGGAGTTAGAGTTCTCAAGATTTTTAAATGACTTGAATATATGGATTATGGGGAAAGAGAAATTGAGAACAACTTCCATCAACACTGACAGCTTTGAAAAAGACAGAATTCACCATAGTCAAGCTATGGAACCAGCCTAGTGGTCAACAGATTAATGGATTATGAAACTATGATATATATATATATATAATATACATACACTGGAATTTTACTCAGTTGTAAAGAGCAAAATTATATCATCTTCAGGAAAATGTATGGATTTAGAGAATATTATGCTAAGAGAAGGACAGAAATTGGGAAATAAAAGGGACTTCGGACAAATGATATAAAAAAGAGAAAGAAGAAGAAAGAGGAAGGAAGGAAGGAAGGAAGGAAGGAAGGAAGGAAGGAAGGAAGGAAAGAAGGAAGGAAGGAAGGAAGGAAGGAAGGAAAGAAGGAAGGAAGGAAGGAAAAAAGAAGGAGACAGTGTCAGTGAAGCTGTGGAGATACAAGCCCAAAACAAGTAGGTTGATCTGGACTTGGTAGAACACACCTGTATCCCAGTACTTGGGAGGCTGACACAGGAGGATCACAGGTTCAAGACCAATCTCAGCAACTTAGTGAGACTCCTATAAACCTAGCAAGACCCTATTTCAAAACAAAAACTAAAAATTGCTGGGGGCGTAGCTCAGAGGTAGAATGTCTCTGGGTTCAATCCCCAGTACCCCCCCCCACACACACAAAGTAGGTTGAGAGAACAATTGATAAATAGACACAGTGAGTTTTTCTACACAAGAGAACAAGTAGATAGGATGGTTGGTGGAAGAAATAAGGGGTCTTGGGAGAACTTTTGTGGTTTTTATTGTTTTTGTTTTATTTTTTTATTTGAGAGCTATGTTAATACTCATGGTAATAATCCAGTAGAGAGGAAGTTAACTGAGGATGCAGGGAAAAGATGGAATATTTTTTTTTTTTTGCGGTACTGGGGATTGAACACAGGGGCGTTCTACCTCCGCGCTATGCCCCCGCCCTAGTTTTTATACTTTATTTTGAAACTGGGTCTCACGAAATTGTGGAGGGCCTCACTAAGTAGAGAGAGAGAGAGAGAGAGAGAGAGAGAGAGAGACAGGGAGAGAGAGAGAGAGAGAGAGAGAGAGAGAGAGAGAGACAGGGAAAGAGAGAGAGAGCGTGCGCACTCGTGCGTGTGCGCGAGCTGAGGCTGGCCGCGAACCCGGATCCTCCAGTCTCTGCCTCCCAAAGTACTGGGATTACAAGCGTGCGCCACCACGCCCGGCAAGATGGAATAATTTTAAAGTAGGTAGGGAGAAATTATTCAAAAGTGAAAAAAGATGTATTTTTGTCAACTTATACATTTTCCTATTAGCAAGTTTTATAATTTTATAAAAATCATTGTAGTATGTGTAAATTAGCCTTTTAAAATGTTTTTATTGGACAATTATAATTATATATAACAGTGAAATTCATCTTGACATATTCTTATATGCACACAACAAAAGGGGATCAATTTCATTCTTTGGTAACTCCTCTTTCCTCCTTCTTCCCTATCACTGACTTCCTTCCTCTCTACTATACTAAGTTCATTTTTTATGAATTCAATCTTGCTTTTTAAAATTATTACTATCACAAGCTGGAAAGTTATTTGCAAGTAAAGTCCTTTTATTCCCTCCTATGTACAACAATGTTTTTTATTTATTTTTAATCTCCATCATTCTAGAGAAATGATATGAGATAGACTGCTTTTCTCTCCTCCACTGATCTTTCTCAGCATTTCTGATTTGGAAGATGATATGGTTAGCACAAAATTATTGGTTGATCATTTCATAGTGTCTTGGTGAAAAAGATAAGGGAGAAATACTGTGATAGAGTATGCTTAGACCTTAGCACTAGTTACTCCATATTGCTACTCTGAGCACTCCAAGGCCATAAGCTCCACTAAGAAAAACAGGAACTAGATTGTTTGGCTTAAGACAAGGTCGCCATGAACTTTGCTAACGCCACATAATGCTTAACCTTGGCTTCTGTATTCCCGCTTTGCTTACACAGATGTAGAAAATCCAAGCGATGTCAAATGTAAGATAAACATATATTGTTTGGTCTCAAATGGTATGTTTTCCATCATTCTAAAATTATGTGAGCTTGAACTCTTGACCTTAAGAAGTTGTGGTTTCTTTCTATATAAGCAGTCTTCAACAGGGGTTCAGGACTGCACTTCTTTGTGTAGTCCCAGTCTGCAGTAATAAAGACCTTTCAGTTAGACTCTGGAGTCTGGCTTGTCTCTGTGGGTTACCTTGTAACAATACGCTATTATAAACCAAGGTTTGAGGGGGGGGCAAGCTTGTAATTCCAGTACTTGGGAGGCGGAGACCCAAGGAACGGAATCACGACCAGCCTCAGCTACTTAGTGAGGCCCTCCGCAACTTTGTGAGACCCGGTTTCAAAATAAAGTATAGAAAACATAGGGCCGGGGTTGTAGGTCGGAGGTAAAATGCCCCTGAGTTCAATCCCCGGTACCGCAAAATAAATAAATAAATAAATAAATAAATAAATAAATAAATAAATAAAATAAGGTTTGGTAATTTCTGTTTTGGGTATTAGGGTCTAGAAAGAGAACTGACCTAGCATACCTGAGGATGATAGCTCTGCATGGAGCAGCACTGGTCCAGACTCAGTCCCAGTTGAGGAAATCATAGAGTTTGAACTTAATGATTTGGTGTTCTTTATAGTAGATAATTACAATGTTTTAGTCGGACTGAACTGAATGCATCACTGATGCTTTAGGCAGTATTAGGGAATTGCCTCAGGGGTTATTTGCAGCTGGTTTCAAGAGCATTGTGAATTCTGGAAATGCTATTTCCATAAACAGAACTTGAAAGTCTCAATATTGGGATATAGTTGTTGTGTTGAAATATAATGATAAGTACTATCTGGGTTACACATCTTTTATTACTGGCTAGCAAAAAATTCTCCTGGGTATGTTTATGGTATAATTCCTTGATGAATGCACTTGTGGTAGAAGAGGGTCATAGTCAGCTGCTACTGCTGGATAGGAATGTGTGTATGCATTGTACATTTTAAGTGTGCTTTCCTTCAATTTATAATTCCATGTGCTTTGTGACTCTAAGACAGCTTTAGCTTTTAAATCCAGACTAGATCTGTCTATTTAACCTGTGTGTTTAATTAGAAGTTGTACTTGACCTGCTAATATCATTGCGTTTGATGCAGGATGGATGGAATACAAGGTGTTACGAAAAAGCTTTTTTATTTGTGTTGAAGAATATGTTCATGGCATGGATATCTAAAAGCTAGCTAAAGACACGATTTCTCTTCAGGCTGTAAGACAAAACCAAAAGTATTTCCTTCCTCTTGAACATCATTATTGATAATGTAAAATTTGATTTATAACAATAAAAATAAACAAAATTAGTAGAATTTTAAAAATGTCAAGCTGACTAGATACTTTAGTTTCATTAGTTATGGCACTAAATTGCCAATGATCTCAGACACAATTATAAGGTAGTGAAAATGCTTTTAATTCCATTTTCTTCTGTAATAAGTGATTTTATTTGTAGAAACATGTAAGTCATAATTCCATTGGTATAAATACTTGCTTGTCTACAATGCTATCATTAGCTAATAAATTATGTATAGCTAATAAATTATATATAAATATGCAGCTTCTCTGTAAATTTTGAAAATTATAATCTATTAAGTATTAAATTTTTGACAGACAAATACACTATCTTTGGTGTTACTCAGGGATAGTCTGATTATGACTTTTGGGGAACATATGAAAGGATAATTAAAATCCTTTTTTGATAAATAAACAAAGGAATCTAGACCTACCCTCTAGTACAAAAAGCCATTGCATTATCAATAGCTGTCCATTCTGGGGACAGTCAATGCTAGGACTCATTCACCCATTTATTCAGACACCATATGTGTAAGTTATACTTCTAGACATGGAAGAGACAATAATAAATAGGACAAACAACTTCTTGGCCATCTAAGAGCTTATAACCTAATGGGAAAACAGACAATAAACAAATCACCTACTACATCAAACAGAGTCATGGGTAAACTAAAATACAATGGGGACCATAAGGAACTGTGAGAGAAAGAATATTGATACTTTTAGAGGTTTCATTAGGAAAAACTTCATTGATAAAGGAGGGGAAATATAAGCAGTTATTCTGGAAAAGAAGTTATTCCACCAATTCAGGAAGAGGTGAAATATAGAGAAAAGATTCTGGACTTGCACCATGCTTGATATATTTGAAAAATGCAGAAACCATTCTGGCTAAACTGAAGTAGAAAAAGAATATAAGGTGATAATATAAGGTTATTATGATATAGCAATATAAGAAGATCTGAGTAGGTAATAATATTGAGGAGATCTGGTCATAGAGGTTCCATGGGTTATTGTGGGTATTCTGGCTCTTATTCTGAATGAAATGATTAGCCCTTGGATGGTTTTGAGAGGAGAAAGAACACAATCCAATTTATATTCCAAAGAAATGGCTCTAGTTCCCATGTGAAGAACAAATGCATAGGGGGAAAAGAATATAAAAAAGTATTTAAGAGGTTATTACAATAATTCTGGAAAGGAGTGATGTTGGCAGTGGAAACCAGATTAAATTTTTATATTTACTGAGGATTGAGCTCACAGATTTAGAAATGGATTTGCATAAGATATAAGAGAAAGAGGGGTGAAGATAACATGACAGATGTTAGTCTACATAGGTGGAAAATAGAGTTGCCACTTTTGGAGATAGAAAATAAGAAAAGCAGATTGTAAAGTAAAAGTAGCTGTTTGCTTTGGGACAGTTGTGTTTGATATAACTGTTAGACATCTAATGAAGATGTTAGAAGGCAATTGGAAGCATATGAGTACTGCATTTCAAGTTGGGTTCCAGACTATAGAGATAAATGTGTGAAATATCAGCCTATAGAAAATACAGATAATGATTAATGCTTATAGATATTACTGTGGCATTAAATTCTATAGAAGGGAATGGAAGGTTGAGCCTGAAGGCACTTCAACTTTTAGAAGTAGAGGAGATTTAAAAAAAAATGTTTTTCCAGCTTTAGTAAGGTATAATTGACAGATAAAATTGTACATATTTAAACATGATGCTAGATAAATATATACATTGTAAAATGATCACTGCAATCAAGTTAATTAATATATCCAATATCTCATGTTAGTTTTTGTATGTGACAAAACACAATCTACTCTCTTAGCAAATTTCAAGTATACAGTACAGTATTATTAACTATTGTCACTATGCTGTACATTAGCGCTGCAGAACTCATTCATCCTGCATAAAATTGAAATTTGTATCCTTTGACCAGCATCTCCCCATTTCCCTCATGCCCATGTCACCCCTATAATACACGAGTTTGACATTTTTAGATCCCACATATAAGGATTATGTAGTATTTGTTTTACTGTGTCTGGCTTATTTCATTCAGCAATATAATGTTTTCAGGGTTCATCTGTATTGTTACAAATGGGGAATTTACTTCTTTATTAATGCTGAATAATATTTCATTATAATACATAAAATATAAATATATATTATATTAAAATATGAATAAATATTACTTATATTGTAGATATAAATTTTCAGCTTTTCAATATTGAGTAGCTATTCACTGTAGCTTGGCAATATATAGCCTTATTGTATTATTCTTTCTATTCTTTCTACACCTAATATTTTGAGGTTTTTATCATGACATGATGTTGAATTTTACCAAATGTTTTTCTGCATCCATTGATATGATTGACTAGGTTTTGACCATTTTGTTGTTGTTAATGTGATATATCACTTTTATTGATTTTTGTGTTAAGGCATCTTTGAATCTCAGTGATAAATTCTACTTGATCATGGTTTATGATTCTTTCAATATGCTGTTCTTCTGTTTGGTAGTGTTTTGTTGAAGATTATCTCTATCATAAATATTATCTTGTGATTTTCTTTTCTTATAGCATACTTTTCTGGCTTCTGGGTAAGTCATTATATAATGTAAAATTTATCTGTTGTAGTTTTTTATTAAAAGCCTATTTTGTATGATATAAGTTTAACAACCTCTGTTCTCTTTTGGTTGCCATTTGCATGAAATATCTTTTTCTTTTCTTCACTATTATCCTTGTAAAATAATCTTGGAAGTATTTACTCCTCTTCACTTATTTTTGAAGAGTTTGAGAAGAATTAGTATTTCTTTAAATGTTCTGTAGAATTCAGTCATAATTAATTTGTCCAAATTTTTTTTATTTCTTTATGGTTCAATCTTGGTAGATCATATGTTTCTAGGAATGTATCCATTTCTTCCAGGTTATCTAACTCATTGCCATATAATTTTTCATAGTAGTCTCATATGATCCTTTATATTTATGTAGTATCAGTTGTAATGTCTTTTCTATTTCTAATTTTGTGTCTTCATTGTTTTACTTTTTAGTCTTACTAATGATTGATAATTTAGTTTATCTTTATAAAACCCATGTCTTACTTTTATTCATCTTTTCTATTGATTTTATTCTCTATTTCTTTTATTTTATTTTATTTTATTTATTCTCTATTTCTTTTATCTCATTTTTAGCACTTCCTTCCTTCTGCCAACTTTTTCCTAATAGAGACATGTGTTACTATAAACTTTGTTCTTAGAACTCCTTTTACTATCCTATAAGTTTTGATACATTGTGTTTCCATTTCCATTTTGCATAAAGTATTTCCTTTTTGAATTCTTTTTTGAGTCATTGGTTGTTAAAGAATATGTTATTTATTTTTCACATATCTGTGAATTTTCTTTCTGTTACTATTTCTAAATTCATAATATTTAGGTCAGAAAAGATACTTGATATGACTCCATTCTTTAATTTGTTAAGAATTATTTTGTGGCCTACATATGATCTATTCTGGAAAATGTTCTATGTGTGCTTTAGAATAATTTGTAGTCTACTACTATTGGATAGAATATTCTGTTTATGTCTCTTGGGTTGTTTTGGTCTATAGTGATATTTAATTCTGATGTTTACTTATTGAGTTTTTGACTGGATGATATATCTATTGTAAAGTATGGTACTAAAGTCCTCCACTATACTGTATTGCTGTCAATTTCTCCCTTACTTTATATATATAGGTATTCCAATATCAAGTGCATATGTATTTACAATATATCTTCTTGATGAATGGACTCCTTTACCATTATATAATGTTCATCTTTATCTCTTGTTATAGTTTTTAATTTAAAGTCTATTTTGTCAGATATACTTAACTATCCCTGTTCTCTTTTGGTTGCCATTTGCACAGATTATCTTTTTCATCTCTTCACTATTAGCCTATGTGGGTCCTTAAAGCTAAAATGACTTTCTTATAAATAGCATTTTGCTGGCCTGTGTGTCTTTTGATTGAAGAATTTAATTCATTTTAATTTAAAGTAATTGTTGATATATAAAGTATTACTATGCTATTTTTCTGTTTTGTAGTTCCTATATTTCTTACTTCCTTGTTTCCTTCTTTCTTTTGTAATTTGATAGTTTTGTGTAGCAATATGATATGATGTTTTTTCTTTTGTGTACCCATTAAAGGTTTGTGTATGTCTCTCTGTGTGTATGTCTACCATGAGACTAACATAAAACATTTTGTCTTTATAACTGTATACTTCAAGCCATCGCATAAAAAATTCTACAATTTTCCTTCCCCTTTCATATTTTAAGTTTTTGATGCTACAATTTTTGCATCATTTTATATCATTTACCAATGAACAAATTATTGTATCAGTAGATATTTTAATATCTAATATCTAGTATTTAATACTTTTGTCTTTTAACCTTTACATTAGAGATATAGGCGAAGTACACACCACTAATACAATATCGGAGCATTCTGAATTTGATTATGTACTTCCCTTTACCAGTGAATTTTATACTGTTATATGTTTTCAGGTTACTAATTATTGTCTTTTCATTTCAATTTGAAGATAAACTTTTTTTATTTTCATCTTCTGTTATTTTATAAAACTCTTCATCTTTCTTTAATTTTCTAAAGATTTTTTTTTCTTGGTAAAGTTTATTTAGCTGGCAGGTTGTTTTTCTTTCTTTTTCTTCAGCTCTTTGAACATATCACTCTGTTCTCTCAGAATCTGCAAGACTTCTAAGAAATTCATGATAGCCTAATGGAGGCTTCCTAAGTTTCTCTTCCTGCTTTCAGAATTCTATCTTTGTCTTTCATTTTTGATAATTTGACCCTAATGAATTTCTTTTGAGACTCATGAATCTGGATTCTTATAACCCACTCCAGATTGGGATGTTTTTAGCCATTATTCTTTTTTTTTTTTTGCGGTACTGGGGATTGAACCCAGGGGTGTTCTACCTCCGTGCTATACCCCCGGCCCTATTTTTTATACTTTATTTTGAAACCGGGTCTCATGAAGTTACGGAGGGCCTCACTAAGGAGAGAGAGAGAGAGAGAGAGAGAGAGACAGGGAGAGAGAGAGCGAGAGCTGAGGCTGGCCGCAAACCCAGATCCTCCGGTCTCTGTCTCCCAAAGTACTGGGATTACAAGTGTGCGCCACCACGCCCGGCTCCATTGTTCTTTAAATAAGCTTTCTGTCCCTATATTTCACCCTTTTCCTTCTTTTGTTGCTACAATATATATATTGGCTCACTTGCTGGTATCATATGAAACATGTAGTGTTTCTTCATTCTTTTTCATGACTCTTTTTCTCCTTTTACTGAACAATTTCAAATTATCCATCTTTGAATTTAAGATTCATTTTTTCTTCTTGATGGTATCTGCTACTGAAGCTATCTATTGCAGTTTTCATTTTATTAATGTTATTGTCCAGCTCCAGAATTGTTTTGGTTCTGTTTTGTAATTTCTTTTTTTCTTTTGGTTTCATTATTTTATTTTATATTTCCGGTTTAGAGAGCTCTTTTATTTTTCTTTTTTTATGTTTTTATTGGTGCATTGTAGTCTCACATCACAATGAGTATCAGTTTGGTGTTAACATACATGCACACAGCTCTTGGTGTCCCTCCCCCCC
>PVJS01004686.1:0-21286 GCA_004027185.1 Glis glis
CACTACTGGGTATCATACCAAAGGGATTGAAACCAGAAAACTACAGTAATATATGCGTACCCATGTTCATAGCAGCACAATACACAATGGCTAAATTATGGAACCAACCTAGATGTCCATCAACAGATGAGTGGATTACAAAATTGTGGGAAATACACACAATGGAATTCTACTCAGCAATAAAGAAGAACAAAATAACATCATTTGCAAGAAAGTGGAAGGATCTGGAGATCATTATGTTAAGCGAGATCAATCAATCACAGAAAAAGAAGGGACACATGTTTTCATTAATATGTGCAACCTAGGGAGTAGTGGGGACACACAAGGGACGCCGGTTGATAATGGAGAACGCTCAGTGGGGCAAGGGAAGTGGTACAAGGGAAGGGGAAGGGCAAGAAAGAAGCGAATCAGTGGAGTTACTATCCTAAACAATATGTACATGTGAGAATATACCAACATCATTCCTGGTACTTCATATGGGTGGGGGGAGGCCGGGGGACACTAAGAGCTGTGTGCATGTATGTTAACATCAAATAGATATTCATTGTGATGTGAGACTTCAATGCACCAATAAAAGCACACTAAAAAAAAAAAAGGAAACTTGGTGATAATATAATGATAGGTGTTCCTTTGAGGAAAAGTTTTTTGGGGGCAGGATCACTGAATTCCATTTTATAAAAGAGAAAACTGTGGTTCAGAGAAATTAGTATCTTGCATGAGAAGTTGAAGCTGCCAACCAGGATGGTACTCAAGTTCAGGTCTTCCTAACTAGAGAGGCTGGACTGAGAGCCCAGGACTCTATGGCCAGAGTAGTTGGAAATGTCAACAATGCAGCAATAATGAGACATTTTGTCCTGAGGTCCAGACACCAGCCAAGAATAAGGAAGCTTTTCAGATTGGTGGGGACAGTGTTGGATTTGGAGTAGCAGTGACAACACTAAGAACAAATAGGGGTCAACGGGGGAAGGAGGCAGCTTAAATAATGAACGTGCTGGAATGTGAAGCAGAAGGTAATTTTTGAGGCTCCTGGGATCATAGCGTGTGGATGGATTAGCCTGGCTTGAAGCCTGTGGCCAAGCCAATGGTCCAGGTCTAGACCAGGAGTTTTCAACCTCAGCACTATGGACATCTTCATTGTGGGGGCCTGCCTGTGCAATGAAGGATGTTTAGCAACATGCCTGGCTGTATCTACTAGATGCCAATAGCACCCCAACACCAACTGCGGCAACCCAAAATACTTCCAGCAATTGCCAAATATCCCCTGGGAAGCAAAGTTGCCCCTCCCCCCATCCCAGTAAAAACCACTGGGACAGCCAAAACATGAAGGAATTTATCACTTTCTTCCCAGATGTCCTGACTCTGTCAGTTTAAATGCTGGGCATATAGAAGTACATTCAAATACGTTACATAGTACCCTTGGTTAAATACATATTACCCACATTTAAGGAATTTCACAAACCTTCTGGACTTTTAAAAGCACAAAACAAAGATAACATTAACAAAAGCTCTCTAAATTGGAGGAGGTAGGGCTGCTCCAGAGGCACTATTGGCAAAAGTGTTAGCTGTGCTGATTTTAATTCTTTCTGGGAAAAGCATTTTAGAGCTACCTGCCTTTCTATGATATGCTTTTACAAGTATGGGCATAAGCCCCTTAAAGATAAATCTTATAGCTGCTACTAACCCTTCTTCTCTATATTGAAATGCACAGCAGCGGATGCAAGATGTATACACTGTGGGCATGCATTTTTAGGGGATTCACTATAGACCCATGAAGTTTATCCAAACCTCTCTCGGGGCCCATGAACCCCAGATGAAGAGTCCTTCCCATGCCGGTAGGCTAGCTCTACAGGAAGATTCCCATGCTGTAGTAAACAGAGTATACCCTTTTAGGTCACTGAGGAGTGTGATGGGGAACATTTAGTGCAGTCTGAATACCCCTCATCCGAAATACTTGAAACCAGGAGTTTAGATTTGGGGGTTTTTCCAAATTTTAGGATATTTGCATAGACTTCACCAGTTAAACATCCATAATCTAAAATGCTCCAAAATCCAAAACTTTTTGAGTTTTCTTTCGCCACTTAGGAAGCTTCAGTTTTGGATTTTTGAATTAGAGATTCTCAGCCTGTATTCAAAAGGCTAGTTCTTCATGGCTGGGCTTCAGATCTGAATATGATCAGAAGATTAAGCCTTCTTGGATAATTTCATGTGTCATGCCTAATCAGTTTGCTTCCAGATATTATCTCTGTAATTAGCTGCTAGCATGGGTATATCAATAATGCCTAGACTTCCTGACACAGGAAGCAGAAGGCTGCAAGAGGCGGGGAGATGAGAGAAGGGGCCCTTCTTGGGTTGGACTGTATTTCTTTGGCAATTAACGAAGATGTAGTGTCCCTTTTCTGACATTCATTTCCTGCACCCAGAATTTGAACTTCCTGGCCCTGACTTCTGAGATAACACTGAATCTTAGAAACTCAAACTAACCCAAATATAAAATCCTGTCCAGCCTTCAAGATCACCATTTCTAGTCGGGAGATTTAAGTGGAGGTATTTCCTCCCACTTCCTTTGATGAAAATGGAGTCTACACATATTTTTCTGTTATGTGTTGATTTAAGTGATGTGCTATGCTATGGTGACTGTGAGATGCTGAGAACAATTCCTGTTTTGGGAGACAAGGTTTGTTTTCATTGAATTCTTCCAGGAATCTGCATAATTCCCTTTTCTTTAATCCTATAAAAACAATTCTACACCAGTACAGTTGTATTTCTGATTTCCTTGCTCTCTTAAAACCTTAAAGAGATACTTCAGGCAATCCAGAGAAAGTTACATGTGTATTGATTTTACAAAAGCATATCTATTATGTAGGGCAGAGAAAAGAATAAAGTATATGTCATATCTGGTAACATCAAATGCTTTTCTATGCATTTGATGGTCTTGATTTTCTTCCATACACCATTTAAAATATCTGTGTTTTAAAAATCAATCTGTTGCTATGATGCTTTTCCAAGTTAAATGCCACTCAACAATATCAACATACTGAGTCTTGTCTTTTATTTCATGATAACAAGCAGTTATTCTGATTATTGATAAACAGTAAAGTCATACACACACACATACACACACACACACAACACACATACACACATTCATACACACAACACACGTAGGGGAGGTTGGGAACCACGTCAACTTTTTGGAAGAAAATACTTTTTAGGAAATCACAAGCTACTGAATATGTGCTTTACAAAATGCATAATCATATTCAAAATTGAAACTGAAATGGAGAAAGTTTGAGAAAAAGTAAGAATGAATTAAGCTGTCAATTTGATTCACATGACTTACTAGATTTACCTAACAGCTCTTATTTCAAGTGCTTTCAATCATGTCTTCCATGTATTACTGGAAATTGAATTCTTTCCCCCTCTTACTCATCTTCTGGTCACTGCTGGTAATAAGCAATTATTTGTTTGTAAACTCTGCTCATGAGCTCCAGCACCCACACTGCTTCCAGCTGACAGGCTAGTGTTTACTAAATCACGGGAATGGTTTTACCATGGCTGGGCAGTGCTCTAAGTCTGTTCTGGCCAGTATGGTAGCTATTAGCCACATGTGGGTATTTAAATTAATTAAAATGAGATGAAATTTAAGAATTCATCTCCTCAGTGGCACTAGTCACATTTAAAGGGCTCAAGACCCTCATATGGCTAGTAGATACCAGATTGGATGTGCAGATTTAGAATATTCCCAGCATTGTAGAAAGTTCTTTCAACCCATTTAATCCTCACAACCCTATGAGGAATTTTCATTTTACACATGAGGAAACTGAGGCATAGATAAGCTTGAGTTCACACAATAAGTACAGTGGATGAGGCTTGAAGACAGAACATTGTTTAACCATACCCTATGCCAATTCTGCCTAATAATAATACAAATAATATTTTCTAGTTCCATATTATTATTATTATTATCCTATCATATATTATTGTTAGCATAATAATATAATATATTATAGAGACAATATATAATACAAGATATACTAATATTATTAGCATAATAATATCTTCTAGTTCCATATATTATTATTATTAATATTATTAGTATTTATTATTAAGCAGAGTCATAGGGAGTAGTTAAGCCATGATCTATTCAAGCCTCATCCACTCTATTACTGTGAACTGGATCAAGTTTCTTATCTGTGCCTCACTGCCCTCATCTGAATAGTGAGCTCCGTGAGACCAGCTAGTCTCAGGAAGTCAAGCATCACATGTTTTCTCTCATATGTGGAAGCTAGAGAGAAAATAGGAAACAAAAGGGACTTCCGGTAAATGAGGAGAGAGACCAGTAGAATAGTGAAAGGGGACAGGGGGAGGGAGGTGGGGAGAAGAAAAATGAGGATCAAGGAAGAGAACAGTTCAAATAATGTTATGTCCATGTATGAAGATACCACTACCAATCTCAATAGCCTGTAGGAGCGAGGAGTGGGGGGCGGGGTGGCATGAACAGGGAAACACACCAAGTGCTGTGCGTATGTGTTTGTATCACTTTGAATCTCACTATGATGTATAATTATAATTCAGCAGTAAAAGTATAAAAAAGATAAAAAATAAAACACTTCAAAAATAATACTAGTAATTATTTAGTGTACACTTAATAACACAGGTGTTGTGTTCATCATTTTACTTAGGTTATCTTATTTAATCCCTACATCCCTATGGGCTTGGAAATAGACATTATTACTATCATCATTCTATTTGTAGGAAAGTAAAACCTAGAAGATACATAAAAACGGTTATAGAGCTAGTAAGCTGGCAGAACCAACCCGGATATAAATCTAGGTCTTTCTGACTCTGAAACATTCATCTTTAAACACTACCTACACTGTGATCTTTGACGGATGAGAGATAAAAATAGTAACTTTTTTTTTGCAGGAAAAGCTTCTTTATTTTCTGAAATCCACTGAAGTATCATTTGCAGTGTTAGCTTTTTATGTTATCACCAAACTATCCGTTGAGGACAATGATTATAAGTTGACCCTGAACTAAATTTGAAAACACATCTACCACCCACCTCTTTCCTTTTGACTTTATGGGGAAAGAATTAGATTCCTACGCCAGAGTGCAATGTGACAGGGTGGCCTTGGGGCCTTGATATATATATATATATATATATATATATATATATATATATATATATATTACTTGATGATAATAGGATTTTCTATTTAGGGTAAAGATAGAGGAACCATTTTTAAAAAGATATCCAGTAGTTCAAATAAAGTGGAATTACATGACAGGTAGGGGAGGTTGGTTATTTTAGATGTTTTTCTACGTATATATACATACATACAAACATACATACACACACACACACACACACACACACACATTTAAAAATTTTAAAAATATAGCAAACAGAAAATGCATGGACCAAATTATGATTTGGGTATGGTGATTACCAGTGACGTCTCATTTCCTTCTCAGAGGTACATGGCTGCGTAGCTGTGCTGGGGGAGGGGAGATGGAAATGAGAGATGGAGACTGGCAGGGCTCACCCCTAGATGGAGTCTAGCATGTGCCCTCCTGCCTGGCCAAGCACACCCATTGTCTGATCCTGTGGCCACAATTCCCCTGAATAACAGACACCAATGGGTGTAGTCAGTTCCCTGAGCATATGAAACCATGTCTGCAGGTGTCTCACCTGGGGTCCCCTGGGGTAAATAGGCTTCACCTGTTCACACCTGCTCAGAGTCCTGGGAGGTGTACACACACACACACACACACACACAGTGATCACAGTGATGTTCTTCCAGGAGAGGCTGAGGGAGTGTGCCCTTGGGAGAGTCACTTTAAATCTCTGGGCCTCGGTTTTTGTGCAGTTATTAGGATGATTCAACGCAAGATTCAGATGGCAGAGCATGTGAAATTTACCAGCACATATTGAATCTGAGGCTTCAAGGGAGAGAACGCTGCCTGATAACCATGGGTCCCTTGTCACTCATGAGTTCCCTGATACGAGTGATGTGGACTCAGTTTCTCAGACACAGAGATGAGAAATGCAAGGAAGTGGACAAGTCTCCCTCCTTCCTGGCTCCCCTGAAGGACAGAGCAGGGCTGGGTTCTGGTGACAGGGATGGCATCACTGAGAGCACAGGGAGGTGGAGAGAGGATGTGCTTGGTTGGAGACAGGGAGGGTGTATGATTTTGATCTTAAATGTCCCCCAAAGACCTATGTGTTAAGGGCTTGGTCACCAGCCTGTTGCACTACTGGGAGGTGGTAGAACCTCTAAGAGGTGGGGTCTAGTGGAGGGAAGTTAGGCCACTGGGGGGTGCACTTGAAGGAGATATTGGGACCCTTGCACTTCCTGTCTCTCTCTTTACTTCCTGGCCACCCTGAGGTGAGCAGCCTCCTCTGCCATGTGCCCCTGCCATGATGTTCTGTGTGTCACAGGCCCAAAGCAATGGGACCAAGCAATCATGAGCTGAAACCTCTGAAACCATGAGCCAAAATCAGCCTTTCCTCCTTCTAAGTTCATTTATCTCAGATGTTTGTCACAGTGATAGAAAGTTGAGTAACACAGAGGGGAAAGTGGTTGGGGCTCAGGGATGAGTTTTTGTTTTCATATTCTGCCTTGATTTGCTTGGGATATTTAGGCTCTCATAGAGCAAAACAAACAAACGAGGAAAGCTATACAGAAAACCACATACACATCACACATACACACACACACACACACACACACACACACACGCATACCCCAAAACCCACAAAAACAACTAACTGTAGTTAAGTCTCACAACTTGCCTCATCTTGCTGTCAGTACTTCAAGATGCTGATTGCATCCCAAGTGGCTCCCCCAATTTTAATTTGTCCTCTGGGACAAAAGTGTATGAATCATAATGTTAGAGCTGCAGGGCCCCAGCGCCCACCTCAGCAACCCACCCTGCCTCACTCCAGGAGCATGTGCAGTAGGGAATTTACAAGGATTCCACGACTAACCTCAGTAAAATCCCTGGGCATTTAAATGATAATGAAAGGCTCCAGTTGGAACAAGAGGTCAGGGCTGCTGTTGGTGACACACCATGCTAGTGTCTGCAGTCAGAAGAGATCTGGAGTGGGGTCGAGCCACAGTGTACCTGGGCCAGGCAGAAGAGGGCGCTCCCCCCAGTCTGTGGCCTTGGTGAATGGTGAGTGGGCTGGGCTTAGTCCCTTCACTATCTGCCCCCTAACCCTGATGGGTACAGTCTGCCCAGGTGTAAGTGCTGGCCTGGAAAGGAGCCTGCTCAGAGGATGGTCCCTGCTCCCTCTCTGGGGTGTTGACAGTGACAGTTCTTGTGTGACTTATTATTATTGGCCCTGGTTTGCATATGAAGTGGTTTTAGTCCAAAGCAGCTCAGAAAGGAATATGAACCTGGAGCTCTGACTCTGGGCGGTGTCTCAGTCACTGTGATTTTCTGCTTCTCTACAGCAGGGGCTGCTGCTGACTCCTCTGGTTGTCTTGCTGTAGTTGATTTTTATGAGGCCATAAAACCCATAAAGTTTTCACTGCCGAGAATGGGAGAAACCTCTCAGATTGCTGTTCCCACATTATGGGCCACAGACCCCAGACAAACCAGTCTGCAGCCTGGAGACCAGTTAGTTCCTTCTGTGGCCCCAAAACCAGCTGTTCATTAAAAATTTAAATGCTGAAGAGACTTCTCCTGACTTAAAGCAGCTTACAACAATCAGCACATGGGAAGGCGGAGAAAATTCTATGTCTGCTTTTAATAAAATACAATTTTCTCATCAAAATATTTTGATAGCATGAGGAGAGAAATGTGTGCTCATTAAAGTTTAATGAATGCCTCTCCCTGCCATTTTCCATATGACGATCACACACCATGATTCATGCACAGTGGGTGCTGGGAATAGTTAATTTGGAACAAATTTAACCCAAGCCCAATCTTTATTGCCATGGGAATGGAAGAAATCCAAGATGGGGTCCATTAGGGTATAAGACCATGTAGCCACTGGCCTAACTGCTCAGGTTAACAGCGACTTGGCTTCAGAGAGGAGGACCCAATGTTGTTCCAGGTTGATCTAGATTTTCTCTGAAAGGAGAGTAAGGTAAGAACATCTGGATTCCAGCTGCTGGGCAACTGCAGTCCCAAGACCCAGCTGGAGAGTCCCAGGAGACTTTGAAAAGAAAGAAGTGAGAACTCACGCGAGGGCAGAGTTGGCCATCATGTTGTGTTCATACTGAAGCCTTTTGTGCACAGTCAGTTACAAAGCTTTCATCCACAGATTTGAGAGCGTCTCAAGATGGCCCTAAGCTGCCTTTCTCCAGTTATCCTTATTCGTGCCTGGCTTCCAGCCTTCACTCTAGCCAAGGCTGATTCCTCATCGCTCCCCACACCTGCCACCCTCCCCCTGCCCTTGCTCATGTTTTCTTCTAGAGTTGGATGGTCTCTCTATCCATGTCTCTGGTTGAATGTTATCCTTCACTGAGGAACATTTATCCTTCTATAGTCTTAGTTCTTTTTGTTTGTGTGTATGGTACTGGGGGTTGAAACCAGGGCACTCTACCACTGAGCTCTACCCCAGCCCTTTAAATTTTTTTTCTTTTTTTTTGTGGTACCGGGGATTGAACCCAGGGGTATTCTACCTCCAAGCTATACCCCTAGCCCTATTTTTTATTGTTTATTTGGAAACAGGGTCTCATTAAGTTGTGGAGGGCCTCACTAAGTAGCTGAGGCTGGCCACGAACCTGTGATCCTCCTTGTCTCAGCCTCCCAAGTACTGGGATTACAAGCATGCACCACCATGCCCGGCTTAAATATTTTAAATTTTGAAATGGGGTCTTGCCAAATTATTGTACACTGGCCTCAAAACTGTGATCCTCCTGCCTCAGCCTCCCAAGTACTGGGGTTACGCACATGTACCACTGCACCCACTGTGTCTTAATTCTTGATAGTCCATTCAACTTTGATCTCTTCTCCCTTAGAACTCACAACCCCTTTTGTTAAGGCAGTCTCCACCTCTGACTTCTGTGAAGGTCCCAATGTGAGAGCAACACAGCCTAGTGGTTATCTGCACGTTCTTCTGAGTCAGAATGACCCGGGTTAGAAACTTCTCTCCCCTCAGCAAGGTGTGTGATCATGCGCTAGTCATTTATGAGCAGAATTAATTACAACAACAACAACAACAACAACAACAACACACACCAAGTGTTTACTGAGAATTGGGCCTTAGACACTCGTTGGCTCATTTGATACTCCCAAGAACCCTAGCAGGTGAGCAGTGCCATCGCCTTTATCATATACAGGAGAAAACAGAATCTAAGAGAGGGCTAGACAGGAATTATGATGTTGAGAAAACAGACTTTGAGTTCATATAACCTGGTTCCAGAGCACTATGATCCAAGGCACCACCCTCTCTGGGCCTCTATAAAATGAAGGTTATAGTAATACCCACCTCATAGGGTGATTGGGAGGATTAAAAAGGATAATGAGAGAAGCGCTCAATAATAAAGGTCTCATTACATTCTAGCTGCCATCATCGCCATAACTGCACGCTGACCTCCTCTTGCCCACCAGCTAAGGACAGGAAGGGCACATCTCCTAACTTTTTGCCTCTCAAGTCTTTCCCCCTGTGCTGGCACATTCATTCATGGGGACCTGTGGAGGCTCAGTCAGTTGTGAGCCCATCTCAGGCTCAAAGAGACTGGGGAAGGATTCTAGTGCTTTCTTAGCATTTGGGTACATGTGTCCTAGATAGTCCCGGACCTCTGCGCCACACTTAGTTGCACTTAGCTCTCTCTCTCCAGCTCCTGCTTTATGCCACTTACCTGACTCATCTCCATGAGGTCTCCCGTGTAACACTGCAACTTGATGTTTTCTTGCCATTCTCTCTTCCTCTCCCTCCCCTCCTCACCTCTCTACTCCTTCCCTCCTCACCTCTCTACTCCTTCCCCTCACCTGTTTTCTCAGGCTTCTTTCCCTCTCTCAGTCACTTTCAGGATGAGAACTGCCGTCTGCAAACCGTGGCTCTGTATTTCGCATCTTTAGCCAGCTAAGCAGCGTCCCAGGTCCCTGGTCTATTAGCCATAGTTTCCATAATTAGGACCTTTCACAGCTCAGTGACACCTGAATGGTTTTTAGGGTTCGAGGCAATCTCCCCAGCACACCTTTCCCCCTGTTTGAATTTGATTTACTCCTGGGGTTAATGGTTAAGGCTTATGTGATGAGTCCTCAACCCTCTTTCCCAGAACAAACTTGGCACTGGACAGAAGCCATATTTTGCATCTCTCCCTACCTTCAGTCTCTTGTCAAATGGCCTTGCCTCTAAACAAGTTTCCTTCAGGCACAGCTCCGATTCCTCTGTGGAAATCAGACCAAACCAAACCTTCCCAGGTCTACTCACCTGAAGGATAAGGTATTTCTGATTCTGCCCTTGGGTCATTAAATTGCTCTTTAAATTTTAAATCCAGACAATAACACATGAATAATCCTTCAAATTAATAACGCCTAAGAGATCAAAGATATCAGTTTCCTTCGTGCACCCAGTTTATTATCAGAGGTGCAATTAAATTCTATTTGTGCTGTGGTTTGAGCACTTCCCAGCTTGGAGAGGTTTCTCCTGAGACGCTCGCAGGGACACGCCATGGCTTCATAATGAGGAAAGGATGCAGGCCTTGCCCCTGGTGGGAGAGGTTCAGGGCTGAGCTCGGGCACTGCCCACTCAACATCCCAGGAGAGCAGCAAGACATGCCTCCACCTTGCAGCTGGGAGAGGGCGGAAGGGCCCAGCACACATCTCTAAGGAGGGTCAGCCATGAGGGGTGGCCACCCTGTTAAGGCCCCCTCTGCTACTGAACTGATGGTCTCACAGCACGACAACATCCCTGGAGCAACTCCAAGACCCACGTCTCTGTTTTGCATTTGTTTCAGATTCTGCCTGCAACCTGTACATCTGTGCATCCTCATTTTTATTCTGGGTCTTAAGGCCTTTTATGCAGGTAATACCTTGCTGGGTCTATGGATAGTAACAAGGGTGAAAGAACTGAAGAGACATGACAGTACAGGCAATTCTGGAAATGAAGAGTTAGAAATGAAGGTTAATTCTGCTCCTCAACGTGCACCAGGGATCCTCTATTTTGGATGAGCCTTATCTTAGGGTGGCTTATGTGCCATCCACACAGGGTCAGACCATACCAAGTGGTAGAGTGAGCTAGTTCCCAGACAGACTGCCGGGCAGGGCGCCCCAGCTTGACTGCGTGCTGGTTGTGTGACCTTGAAGGGGTTACAAAGCCTCTCTGTTCTTCAGTTTTCTCATAGGTAAAGTGGAGATGTCAGTACTCCCACCTCATGGGATTATCGAGTACGGAAAATGCAATAATAGTGTCTGGAACCCAGTAAGGACCCAAGGAAAGCGGCCATTCTGAATGCCACATGATAGCTACTAGCTTTACAAATGATCCACAGCAAATGCTCTACAGGATACAAGACCTGCTCCTCACCACTATCTTTTGCATCCTGCCCCGCACCTCCAGGGCTATTTCAAATATAGACTTTAGCTGGGTGTGGTGGTGCATGCCTGTAATCCCAGTACTTGGGAGGCTGAGACAGTAGGGTGCCCAGTGTAAAATAATTTAACAAGAACCTGTTTCAAAATAACAAATATAAATGGCTGGGGGTGTAGTTTAGTGGTAGAGCACCTGTGTGTTCAATCCCCAGTACCAAAAAAATTATAGGCTTTATCAAACTTTGATTTATTTGTCATTTTAAAGGAATGCAGCTTAGGAAGATCTATGCTAATCACTCTTGGATACCTCGAGAATGTCCTCCAAGCTAGGCATGGTGGCACATGCCTATAATTCCAGTACTTGGGAGGCTGAGACAGGAGGATCACAGGTTTGAGGCCAGCCTTAGCAACTTAGTGAGGCCCTATTTCAAAGTTAAAAAAAATAGGATTGGGAGTATAGCTCAGAGGTAGAATGCTCCTGGGTTCAACCCACAGTACCCCCCCAACACACACACACACACACACACACACACACACACACACACACCTACTAGTGAAGTTCTCTCAGCCCAAGGTGGGGTGGTGTACGAAGTCACTCCTCAAGATCTCTGCCACACTCTCAGCTTCCTGCTTCCAAGACAGGAAGGTGTCTCAGGGATGTGGCTGGTTTCAGATGTCACCAGAGGTTACAGCTGTGCCCTTGAGACACAGGAGAAACAGGTTCCCATACTTTCTTCCATTCCACCCCCACCCTCTCCTGCCAAGTCCCTAGAGCTATTTGAGCAGAAATTTCTGGTGGTGCCTGGTGAGGCACCATTAAAAAATATTTCCTGAAAGGGCAAAATAAACCTATGGTGATGAAAGCCAGAAAATGGTCATCTTGGTGATAGGGGAGGGAGTTAATGACAGGAAAAAGCATGAAGGAACTTTCGGGGGGTGTTGGAAAGCCTCTCTTTCTTCAGCTGGCTGGTGATTGAAAGGTGTATACATATATTAAAAAGTCACCATCATCAAGCTGTACATTGCAGTTTGTGATTCTACTGTATAAAATTATAAGATGGAGGTAATGTAGGCAGCTCACATCTCAGATGGTGTGCCTGACCCACTTTATTCTGGAGACACTCAAAGTTCTGTCTCTGTATCCATTACACATCTTTATCTTCCTCCACAAGTGTGTTTATATCCACAGGTTTTATTTATATCCGCAGTCACATCTATATATTTAAATCTGGAAAGACGAGGCGTGTTATATGTGCATGACTATATATAGGGTGGTTTACTTCTTTCAAAGAACAGGAGGATCCTAGCTCCATTATTTTATTTTATTTTTTGGGGAACAGGACACACACACACACACACACACACACACACACACACACACATACCAGTTACCTAATCGACAACCTTGCCTTTCTCCCTTGTCTGAAATGAGATGTTAAAACCAACCTTGATGATGACCTTGGGAACGGTCAGCACAGTGGACTTCTGCTTGGCCAGCACATCCCTGTTCTCATTGATGCGAGCCGTGACGAAGAAGTGCAGGAACGCCTGCTCCAGCAGCTGGCTCATGTACTCGCCTGCTCTGATCAGCACCTCCTCTCTCTTGACTGGCAGAAGGAAAAACAGATAGGCCAGCATCAAGACCTGAGACACGACCTGCTTTACTCTCCCCCTCGATCCCCCATCCTTCCCACCTTAGTACATAAGTCACTGGGAATGTAGCAGAGGTCAGGGGCAAATGGAACAGAGAGTCACCCAGGGACAAGCTCCCTGCTTCCTGGGTGAAGAGCGAATGTGCTGTAAATTTAATATTCAGTGAAGTCTTACTCTAGAAAGTATGTCAAACTTTCTAAATGTTGCTTTTTCCTGTTGTAAAATGGAAAACCATGACAAAGATGTTTAAAATAGGTGACCAAAGAGTTTTAACTGTGGCTGCTTTGATTTGGGCAGGGACAGTCCTGAGATGGTAGATGCGGAGCAGTGCGATCCATGGCTTCCGTTCTGTGCCATCCGTCCCCTGTGGAACGGGATGTGTCTCACCGAACACTCCTGGTGCACTCTTGGGCAAAGCTGTTAACTCCCTAAGCCTTGTCCTTCCAGTGATCTATACTTTCTCTCCAGCTTTTTCTGTACCAATCTGATATGATTTTTCTATTTAAGAGAAAGAAGCCTTTGAAACCAGTTTCTACCCAAAGCACTAAACTGTCTCCCAGCCCCTCCTCTGCTTTTAAATTAGGAGGCTTCTGTGCCCAAAGCCTGCTTCCTCAAGTCACTGCTGTCAGCGTGTAGGTTCTGGGGACAAGCCATGAAGGACGACATCTGGAGGAGGGGGTTCACCTCTAGTCACCACCTGGGCTGAGGACAGTAAATCTATCTTGTGGCTCTGACCCACTTTCTCTATTACCCCCATTCCCCACAGCCCCAGATTCTAGACAGCAAAGGACAATTCTTCTGTTGGCCCAGCACAGGTGTGGCACCAGCCGCTACCTCCTGAGAGCCAGGCGCTGTGCTGTGCCATCAGCCTGCAGGCCCAGCGGCTGAGTGGGCAGTTCACGTCTCCATCCATACCACAGGGCACAGACTCCAGAAACACAGACATCTCCACCACTTTCCCACCCAACATTTGGCTTTTGCCGAAGATTCCTCCTTTCTCCAGAAGTTGTTGAAGGAAACAGTTTCCGTGGCTAGTAGTTTAAGTGTCGAGGGTAGTTCATTCTAGCTTGCCACTTGAGCAGAAGTCCCTAAGGAGGACGGATGCTGTCTGGGCGTGAGCAAGCACAGGGTACAGGGTAGGACCCCCGATTTGCTGCCGTCTCGCAGGGGAGGGTGCATCCGGCCATGTTCATCACCTCTGTGGCATGCTTATCATCTGTCTGTGGCAGCTTCCCCCGGTCCTGAAGACCAGGAGCACAGGAAGCCCTCTGCCTTGGGTGGCACCTGCCTTGGAACTCTCTTTACAGACACAGAAGTGCTGTGACTGCCTCTTAACCTCTGATCAAGGACAGCTCGCCTTAGCTTGACATCACAATCACCTGGACACTGCTAAAAAGCTGCCACACTGGACCCCAACCCAGACCAATGAAATCAGAGTCGTGGAGCTTGAGACCCAGACTTCAGTATTGAGGGGGGGCATGAGAAGGATTGAACCCAGGGCCTCACACATGCTCTGCCACTGAGATACACTCCCAGTCCAGCATTGGTATTTTTAAAAAGCTCCGCAGCTGACTCTAATGTGCGGCCAGGGATGGGAAGCGCTGCTCCAAAAGCCGGAGGACCCTGCAGAATCAGCCCCGTGAAAAGCTTTGCTTCCCCTGGAGGGTGCAGCCCTTCTCTCCTGGGTCAGGGTGTTGCTGCTCCAGGTGTGTTTTGCAGACCAGCAGTAGCACCATCGTGGGAACTAGTCCTCTGGCCCCACTGCACCTCTGAATCAGAACCTGCATTAGAATCAGATAGGGGATGCTTATTCCAGTGTGAGAAGTTCTGAGAGAAGGCAGTTCAAACCTTGGGGTGGGGTAGAGTTAGGTAGAGTCAGGACAGCCTGGGATTTAATATTGAAAGTCCTGCTGGGCATGGTGTTGCATGTCTGTAATCTCAGTACTTGGGAGGCTGAGACAGGATGATCACAGGTTGGAGACCAGCCTCAGCAACTTAGAGAGACTCTCAGCAACCCAGTGAGACCCTGTTTCAGTAATAATAATAATAATAATAATAATAATGATGATGATGGACAGGGGTGTAGCTCAGAGGTAGAATGCCCCTGGGTTCAATCCCCAGTAACACATGCACACACACAAAATAAAATATATATAAAAATGGGAATATCCTGCATCCCAAGGATCCGAAAGGCTGGGCATATGAGCCCAGTGGCTAACAATGGGGGGCAGTTCTGTCTCCCTCCCAGGGGGTACTTGGCAATATTTGGAGACTCTTTTAGTTTGTCACAACTGGGCTTGTTGGCAGATTGCTGCTGGCAGCTGGTAGGTAGAGGCCAAAGAGGCTGCCTCATTCCTACAATGCACAGGAAAGCCCCACAGCAAAGAGGTGCCCAGCTGCAGCTGTCCATGGTGCCAAGGCTTAGAACCTCTGCCCTAGATGCTGCAGGTTATTGGAATGTGTTGGTCCATGGGAGACAAGTTCTCAACAACTGGCTTGGTTGGCTTGATTCCTGGGACAGTGCTATTCTATTTAAAGCCTTTTCTTTGAAGTTATGACGTTATGACTTTAGTCCCTGAATTCTGCCTTTCTAAATGGCCCATTCATATTCTCTTCTTTGGTCCTGAACCTAGATCATGCTTTCTCTGTGGCTCTCCTAGCAGTCAACTGTCCAGATGGGTGAGGATCCAGCCGCCCTCCTCTGGATACAACATCAAGCGAGCATGTGTCCTGTTTTTCACATCTCCCAGATCTGGGATGGAGTGGCAAAGTGTCAGGCCTTGAAGAGCAAGCTTTTTGCCCCTAGCTGCCTCCAGTAATAGTAATAAAAAATGGACCTCTTCTGCCTATTTCTAGAGGACTGTATTTGACCTCTAGGGTATTTTTAGGCTAGTGGTATATGCCTGCCTTCGTCCTATCCATCTTTACAGAGGCTCCTGCTACCCTTATAGTCTCAGTATCAGGACTCCTTTCTTCTCCGAGGTACAGCATTCCCTAAACCACAGCACTAAAGAAACTGGGCTGTGCTTCAGAGCCCAAGAGAACAGTGCTCCTGAAATAGTCTGTTATGTAAGTGCTGTGTTTTGCCACCGCACAAGAAATTGTTCTAGATAAAGTTTATTAAACGTGGCAAGAGAAGGAGGAATAGATTTTCACTCTATGAGCGGAGGAGCTGGGATGCTGCCAGTATCATTTACGGTGTCTGGGGAAAACCAAGGGAGACACAGACTGGAGCTGCCTCATCTCTTTTCCAAAAAGCAAAGAAAACTAAATATAGCCAAGTAGAAATGATAGCACCTTTGAAGGTACTGGGAGGTTTAAGTTATTCAAATCTCCCAAGCTGATTCTAGCCCACACATTCCCTTTAATCACCAGGCTGGAAAGTACGCCTCCCATTCAACTTGGAAAACTTTCTTTGCAATATAGGCACCTCAGAAGGTTTGATCGAGGTCTAGAACTGTGTGCCTTTTTGCAAGGTAATGCAATTTATTTCAGATTGCAATTTGCCATTTATTGCATGCAATTAATGCCACCTACCTGCAGAGGAAAGCAAGAGTTTCCAATTTCCTCCAAGTGATTCAGGACAAGACCTGGGGTGGGCTGAGTCAGGAGGAGGAGGCTAATATCGACAGACTTAGGTGTGATTGGCTGTAGGTCGATGAATAAGAGGAATAATATATTGTGCCATTCCAATCTACTAATCCATATAAGCTAATTATTTAATTGAATTGGGGAGAGATGGGGCAGGACTTTGACAGACAGGACTTTTGTGAGCTAGGGCAGATGCCTGTGCTGAGCCCCAGTAACAGGGCATGAGCAAGGGAATTGGCCCACTTGGGGCCCAAGTTTATAGCCATTGGCTTGCTGTCATTGCCTGGATGGGACCTGGCTTCTGTCACCTGCCTTGCCTCTAATTGCTGTGTGGGGCCTTGAACACATCAATGTATCTTTCTAGCCTCAATTTCTCAGAATGTTGGAAGTTAACATTTACTGAAAGCCAACTATGTGCAAAGCATTTTGTATATTCTATCTCATGTAGTTTCCTCCACATCCTCCTTCTCTCACACCACATAACCAATCCATTGGCCAATCATGTGGGCTCTGCCTTCAAGACTAGACCTGACTAGTACTATTCCATCATGTGTCACTCCCATTGGATGTGCAATAGCATCCTAATTGGCCTCTAAGCTTTGGGCCTGCTTCTCCTAGTCTCTTCTCAACACAATGAGCTTTCAAAAACCTAAGTTATATCATGCTGAAGGGCCTCAAATGGCTCCCCAGCTCATGGAAATAGAAACCAACGTTCTTACAAAGACTGACAATTCTCTATGATCTGCATCCACCACTTTCCAACTTGTCACCTCTTCACGTTTGCTCCTGTTTTAATATGCTTTACGTTGTTATAACAAAGTACCCAAGACTGAGTCTTTATAAAGAAAATAGGTTTATTTGGTTCACAATTATGGTGACTGAAGGATCCAAACAGCATGGTGCTGGCATCCGGGCTGTGTCATACCATGGTGGGTAAACAGAAAGGGAACTGGCCAGGTGCAGAAGGGGCCAAGCTTGTGGAGTGGCCTTGCTTCATAACAACCTGCTCTCCCAGGAACTAATTAGCTCCACAAGACTAGTATCAATCCCTTCTGAGGGCAAAGTCTCATGGCCTAGTTATCATCCACAAGGCTCCACCTATTAAAGGTTTCACCGTCTCCCAGTATCAGCATACTGAGGACCAAGCCTCCAGCACATGAATCGTGGGGAGACAACATCCAAACCCAAGCATCTCCCAGTCCTGGCTCCTTGATTCTCATTGAACACGTTCTTCATGCTTCGGCCCCAGAGTCTTCGCACAAATGGCTCATTCTGGCTAGAGTGCTCACTCCTGCCCTCCTGTCAAGTTTCTGTTCAATCGTACACTCTTAGGCTTTTCTTGGCCACCCCATTCCTAAGGATAGTGCTCCCTGCTCCCCTTAACCTGCTTTATGTTTTCCAATTATACATAAAACTATACTTGTTTGATTGCTTATTGATTCCCCCATGAGACCAGAAACTCCGTAAGAGTGGGCATCACTCTAGCTCCCGCACACAACAGAACCTGGACTTGCAACCGTGAAGTTAATGTTCAGTGAATGAATGAACGATCCCCTAGTGTGGGTGGTATTGTTCCCATAGACACACGAGGACAGAGAAAGACCAGATTGCTTAAGAAAACTTGCCCAGAGACACACAGATAGTGGGTAATGCAGTCACACCTTATATCCAGGTTTTTCTAATCCCAAAGCTCAGGCTCTCTAAAATCAAATGTGTCTGTCTGTTCTAAATAGTTATGAGGAATCTTCTCTCTAGTCCTTTATGTTAACTATTTTTCTTCTGTGAGAATCCTTTCATTCACCTTGAGATAAAAAAATATTCATTCTTCTCATCCCCCCTCCCAATACCATGGTGACGTCTTTACTGTTAGCTACATTACCGAACCTAGGGCTATATACTTCCTTGAAGTTCTGGCAGGTTTCTTGGGATTAGGATTTTTAGGAATAGTTTCCCATTTCTCTGGGAATATCTTCCTGAAGGGTACTGTGGGCTGGGACAACCACTGAGTCTAGAAAGCATGAGAACAACTGACACATGTGATCTGGTCATCCGGGAAGGGGGGCATGTTAATCTTGCTTGCTTCTGCTTTGTAAAAAATTATTTGCATACCTTTTATTCCCATTTCTTTTTCAGTGTCACTGAAATCCAGTGCCCTGAACTACCAGGTCCTTTACAGTCTTCTCTAACTCAACAGCTCTGCCTGGAGACGGTTCCTTCTTTCTGACTCATTTTGTCAGTTATGTGGCCCATGATACTAGCACCCCAGGGAAAATGAGACCAGTCAAAACTGTAATCCCCAACACAAGCTACAGCACGCTGATCCCACTCTATTTACAGTATTCTGAATTTTTGTAGTGACAAAACTGCTTGGAAGGATGAGTGTTCAAGGGAGGCTGGGAAGGATAGGTATGAGAAAGAAGTCCTAGAAGAGATGGCAGAGAGCCCGGAGCCCTTCACAGGTTCTCAGACGGTGCGTTCTGTGTCTCCAGCCTCTTTTCCTGGTGACAGACTCTCTCCCTAGACATCAGGCTGATCAATTTTGAGTAATAGCCTTTAAGCAGAACTTAGATCTCTGCCTCTCACAGTAAAGCAAAACACACTATTCCTGCTGGGCAGCTCCCCAAAGCCCCCAAAGGCCTTTCCTAACTTGGGAGAGGAGGTATGTTTCCTGAGATGGGCCATTTAGACACATGTTTCCCAGTTTCCTGTGCACATCAGTCCTCGTGGGATGGGATCATGTTAAAGTGCAAATTCTGATTCTGGAGGTCTGGGTGGGGCCCCAGGTTCTGTATTTCTAACAAGCTCCCAGGGCTGCTGCTGCTGTTGGTCCATGGACCACACTTTGAGTAGCCCGAATGAGGTTATATTTAATTCTTATGATTCATGGGGCTCTAGGCTTTGAAAATTCCATTGTTCACTTCTCTGTGTGAAATGTAAAGATGAAAGATGAGAACTTCCTAGTCTAGGTGAGCTCTCCCTGTGTGGTTCACCTTCCTGAGAAATTGAACTTGACAGACAGCTGTGAGTGGGTGTTGTCACCGATCAGGACATAGAGCCAGAAGACAAGTCCTGGGGAGAACCACACGCTAGTTAGCTTACCAGAGAAGGGCTCCAGTGTCACGCTGAATGCCTCGTTCTTGAATTCCGTCTTGGAGACCCCAGTGTAGAAGGTGATGTTGCAGGAGAGATAGGCTGAGATGGTGTAGCGGTTGGGGCTGTTGTTCTGGAAGGTGATGGTGAGCTTGAAGTCCTTTCCCAGCACCGCATTTTCCACTTCAAAGTCCATGGTCACGTCAGATCTGGATTTGACGATGCCCTCCGTGTTGAGGGCCTTTTTAGCTCCATACATCAGCGCAGTTTCTAGGGCCAGTCTCTCTTCTTCTTGACCTAGGAGAGAGCCAGAGATAATGACAGAGAAAAGGAAACACAACCCACTGAAGAGAACACTATCTTCATAAACACACCATGTGTTGTCCTTGTTGGTTGCTCCTGAAGGCTCACGACCTCACTGGGAGGCAGGTGCAGTTGTTATTCCTGTTATAAATTCTGCAAAACCAGGTTCCCAGAGAGGTGATGAGCTGCTCAGGCAGCCAGGGACTGCGCCATGGTCTACCTGGAAAGAAGGTTACTAAGGGAGCTGCTCTAAGGGTTGTTTCTCCAGGGCCATTATTCCAGGGTTCAGCAGGGAAAATTGGTGAGCTGGAATTCTTCTCAAACTGTGGTGCCAATTTGCTTCCCTCCCTGAGTCCTAGCCACATAGCTAGAATTTGGGGTCTGCTAAGTGAAGATTTCGGAAAGTTACCGCTTGCTGTCCTGCCTCTTGCAATATAAGTTTTCTCCAACTCATGGGTCCTACCTTCGCCTTGAACAGGCCTGTCCTTCTCCTTCCTCCTTCTATTGGACATTTACCTCTTGCCCCTTCCTGTGATGACTCTGGAGGGCTCCTGCCTGCCCTGCTCCACCATTGGAGGTGCCCACTAGCTCCTGGTAGAATGCACAGATTTTCCCCAAATAGTGAGTCACTCTAGGATACTCAGTGTTATGGTTTGGATATGGGAGGTCCCCTGGAAAGCTCATGTGTTGGCAGAAGTGGGGCGTGGCTAGAGGAGGTGGGCCACTGGGGGCATGGCCTAGAGAGCTATATATGCCCCTGGTCTCCTCCTCTCACTCTACTTTCTGCCACCATGAGTTCAACAGCTTTCCTCTGCCATTCCCTGTGACCACAAAGTTTCTGCCTTAGAATTGGCAGACCATGGACTGAACCTCTGAACTGTGAGCCAGAATAAGCATTTCCTCCTCTGAGTTGTTCTTGTAAGGTAAGGCTTTGACCACAGCCATGACAAAGCTAATTAAAATACTCTTTTCTCCATAACATGCACAGGGAAGGGAAGGGAGCAGAGTGGGTTTCAGAAGGAAACACACCAAGTGCTGTGTGCGTGTATGTTCCTATCACTCTGAACTTTATTATGATGGATAGCTACAGTGCATCAATAAAAGTGTATATTCATAAAAACCAAAGTTACAAGAAAAAAAAACACTTGTCTCT
>PVJS01004686.1:21386-67934 GCA_004027185.1 Glis glis
GGTACTGGGGATTGAACCCAGGGGCATTCTACATCTGAGCTATGCCCCCAGCCCTATTTTTACATTTTGTAAATTTTGAAACAGAGTCTCACTAAGTTGCAGAGGGCCTCACTAAGTTGCTGAGGCTGGCCTCCAACCTGCAATCCTCCTGTCTCAGCCTCGCAAGTACTGAGTCCTAGCCACATAGCTAGAATTATAAGCGTGTGCTACCACGCCCAGCATGTTCACTTTTCTGTAACATAAATTATCCCAGATGTTTCTGATCCCAAGCATTTTTTTTCTTTTTTGCGGTACTGGGGATTGAACCCAGCGGCATTCTACATCTGAGCTATACCCCCAGCCCTATTTTTACATTTTTTAAATTTTGAAACAGGGTCTCACTAAGTTGCAGAAGGCCTCACTAAGTAGCTGAGGCTGTCCACGGACCTGCAATCCTCCTGTCTCAGCCCTCTAAGTACTGGGATTACAAGTGTGCGCCACCACGCCCGGCCTAAGCATGGTTTTTGAGGGACATCTATTGGCATGTGGTGATGCACCAGAATTTGACTGCAGTTTGTGGTGTCTTGAGGAAAGTGTCTTGCAGAGTTTCTGAGGTGGCTGTGACAGAGATGAAGGAGGGAGAGATGGAGAAAGGTTTCTTTGGAAGAAGAAAAATAGCTTTGTACAGGTGAGGAAGCAGTAAATACGGGTACAAGCCAGGCCTCAGAGCGTGCCTGTGCTTCAGACTCTGACAGGCTGGGCTGCAGGTCCTTACAGAGTGTTGGATAAAATGCTTGCTTTGGAGGATGAGCGTGTGGAGGAGGAGCGGGATGGTCACCACTCTCTTTTCTATTCTAAATATCTTTGGATGTATTTTCATGTACAGTGGAGGACAGAGATGTAAAGGCAAAGGCAAATTTCTTGGCTTTTTTTTATTTTATTTTACTGGGGATTGAATCCAGCGGCATTCTACATCCAAGCTACACCCCCAACTGTTTCTATTTTCTTCAAAACAGGGTCTTGGTAAGTTGCTGAAGGTCTCGCTAAATTACTGAGGCTGACCTTGAACCTGCAATTCTCCTGTCTCAGCCCCCCAAGTACTGGGATTATAGGCGTGCACCACCACCCCCAGCTAAATTGCTTGGCTTTTAAAAGGTAGTCATGAGAATGGTAGAAAAAAAATCACTTTGAAATAAGAATGCTGGCTTTTATAATTACATTAATTTTAAGGCACTGTCTTCTACTTTACTAATGAATAATTGAATGCAATGATGGTGAAGAGGTCAATTAATTGTCATAACTATCATTAAGTGCTAATTACGTGTCTGGCGTTGGGAGAGATGCTTGCTGTGCATCATCTCATTTAATCCTCATAACAACTCTACAGGCCAGGCACTATTAATACCATCAGTTTCCTCATTTGTAAAACAAGGGCACCTATATCGTGTTAGGTGGATTAGGAGTAAGTGCCTAATAAATGGAAACCACTCTGGAAGGACAGAGAAAAGGCCAGCAGGTACTGAATGAGAACATGAATCTATGTGTGTGGGGGTGTGTGTTAACAATCTCCCTGACTGTCAAGACTGCAAGAATGTGCCAGAAACAATTGGTCTAGGGCAGGCACTGGCTGGAGCACATGTGTGCAGATCGACAGGCGGGAAATAATGAAGGGAGGAGGGGCGAGGGCAACTGAAAGTGTAGTGAAATAGTTGAGCAGAAACCATCTGGCAAACAGGTCCACGTGAAGGAGGGCATTAGCGACTACCACTTTGGATGGGGGCCAAATGTGCATTTAGGCAAACTGCAGGAGCAAATTCCAGCAGCAGGAACAAGAGCTGGGAGGGCTGCCTTTAGGGAGGGGCGCTGAGCTGGCTGGAGGCAGGGGCAGGGGCAGGGAAAGGCTTGTGTGGAGCCTGGAGCAATTTGATAGATGCCCAAGGCAGTGGATCCTTGACTTCCTCCTGCTTCCCAAAGCCCCTGCCCCTGGGAGCAGGGAGCGGTGGGTGGGTGCCATGGCAGGCACTGCAGGCCCAGCAGAAGGAGAGGATTGCAAGGTTTCCCAGAGCCCCACAGCCTAATTCCTGTTTCTCTGCAGTTATGCTTGGTGCTCTGACATCTTATATAATTTTGGGCCACAGGCAACGTTGTGCTGCTGTGAGAGGTTATCTAAAGCCAGATTGTATTTTCTGAGTCTTTTGTAGCCTCCAGGAGCAAGGTCAAAAACTCCTTCCTGTTAACTAGGATGTCATAAGGAGAGCCCTTTCATGTTGGATGAAACCTCTTCTCGTGGTCCCTGTCTTAACTCCAACATTACCTCCTGAGCTCCCCCCTCCATCCCTCTGTGTGATGCATGTCCAAACCCCAGGCCTCTCATCTCTCACTCACACATGTCTAGGTTTCTTTCCTTTCCCTCGTCACAGCACCTGTTCCTGTGTGACATCACCTCCCCTGCTGGAATACAAGTTCCATGACAGCAGGGATGTGGTCTGTCCTGTCCACCTCTGTGTCCCCAGGACCTGGGGCCTGGCTGGCAAAGAGGCGCTGAAGGACAGAGGTTTGCAGAAGCATGCTACTTTCAGCCAGATACAAAACATCCACCTTTATAACAGGTGCTAAATAGTCCAGTTGAACTCTTTTTACAGTTAATCTCTCCTGTGACAGTGCTGCCTCTGTGACCACTCACTTGGTCTTTGATGCTGTTGAACCTTCATGATATTACAGGCACTGAGCTGGGCACAAATGAGAAATGCAGTCTTTGCCTCACAGGTACAGAAAGGACCCGTGAGGAGAGATCGAGGTACAGACAGGGGCATCACAGATGCCGGGACACCCTGGGACTCTGGTGTATGGTGCCTGGGGACATGAAGGAAAGACGCTTAACCTGCCTGGGGAGGGGAGGATTTCTTCTGGGAGGGTTTCTTTCTGACACTGTGAGCAGAGCCATGAGGCAAGTGAGAGCTTGGCTTGTTGGAGGAGCTGTCAGCAGTCGACCTAGCTGCTACTTGTGATTCCTGTGGGGCGCGGTCAGGAGGTTCAGCGAGGGGGGTGTTATGGCCTGGATTTAAAATGTCCCCTAAAGTTTGTGTATTAAGCAATGCAGCCGTGATCAGAGGAGGGACATGGCTGGAGGTGGGTCCCTGGAGTGGCCAGGGACAAGGTTTCCCCAGCCAGCCACTGCAGCTTCCTCTCTCTCCTCTGCCACCAGGAGCTGACACCAGCTCTCCCCCTCTCTCTTCTCCCCACCATCATGCCCTGAGGCCCTGCAGCCCTGGCTCCTGCTTGGAAGCCTGTCTAACATGTACTAAAATCTGCAGAATCGTGAGCACATAAAATTCTTCTTCCTGTAAGTTTTGCGTGCCAGGCATTTTGATGAAAAGCAGGGGCCCCAAAAGTCAGCTAACAAGAGGATTTGTGAGTTGTGATTGGAACACTCTGGAGGCAGCAGGAAGAGACTGAGGGCTTCTACCCCACACTGTAACAGGCTCAGGCTTACATGTTAGGTGATAGCACTTTGGCAGCAAGGCAGGGGTTAGACTGAGGGAAGGGAGGGGTGAGGACCAAGGGTGAGATAAGGAAGCTGGAGCTGTTCTTTTTCTAGGAGAAAAATAATCATAGCCCCAACTCATTAGGAGCAGTATGGCAGTAATAATAGAATTACTAACAGAAGTAGAAGCCTACTTTTATGGAACCATTACCATGTGCCGGGCCCTATATGAAGGGTTTTACACATCTGATCCTACTTCATTCTCAGTGCATGATCATGGAGCCAGAGGAGGGCAGGAAATATGTCCGAGGGGATGCGTAGAAGATTTGCTGCTTGACTGATTCTCAAGTTGCTAAATATGGGCGAATGGTGATTGCCTTACTAGGGTAGGTAGGGTAGGAGGAGGAGGGAGTGAGAGAAAGTGGCATTTGGGAAGATTCAGCCTCAGGTGTCTGTGGGACGTGTGGGTAAAATCTGGGTTGAGACACAGACTTGGAAGTGATCAGTATACACATCAGAGTTAGCAGTATGATTCCATGTACAACCAGGTGGTTTTGCAACCTTGAGAAGAAGAGTTTCAAGGAAATGCTGGTAGCAGAAATCGGGGTGCAGTGGGCAAGAGATGAAGGGATGCCCATTCAGGCGGCTCTTTCCAGAGCTGGCTATGCTAGCAAGAGCAGGGCAGAATGGACATGTTTGATAGAGAATACAACGTTGAAAAAGGGTTCTGTAAAATTTTTTGTTTAATGCAGGAGACACTGAAATACTAATTGGAAGGGGAAACTGGAGGAGGAGAGATGAAAATGCAGGCGACAGAGGGAGTCATTGATGGAGCGAAGAGGGAAGAGGATGGAGACAGCATCATGAAAGATGATATATTGCCCCAGTATAAGTTTTCTGAACTCTGTTTTTCAATGCTTTATAGTTTCTTAATCTTATATTTTGAAAAAAATCCTTGAGATTGATATTGAACTTTAGTAAGTTGATGTGAAAAATGATCTTTCCACAATTTAATTAATTAAAATAGTTAATTCCTAAATCTGGTAATAATTTCTTTTCTATGTTTTTACTCATCTCCATGCTTCAGTGACTGCACTTGGCTTTTGTGGATTCAGAGAAATAGGAGAGAGTCACTGTGAGAATCAGAGTGGCAAACACTTAGCCACGGACGCTGCCAGCCCTTGACTCTAGGCCCATGGCAGACATCAGCAGTCCATCACTCTTCCTACCATATTCAGACGAATACTTAACGTCTTTCTCGAAATAGCACTCTGCTTGGTCATTTCCAAAGTTAGAATTTGAAATGCATATGCCAGCCTTGACGAACAGACTAATATCCACCTGGGATCAAACTCCAGGCCAGAAGCAGGGCGGGTGTCTCTTAAAACTGTTCATATGGATTTAGGAGATCTTCCAGTTGGATCAGAGCACACACCGCCCTCTCCCTGATCCTTGTCTTCTTGCCAAATTATGGAGGCCTGGACCTCAGAAGCCTTCCTCATGAAGAGGTGGTGTATTTCTTTGTTTTAATCTTTGCCTATCCCCAGCCAAGCCCCCTGGTCCTCGTCCATAGACTGGCTTGTGCTCTTTCCTCTCTTGGCATCTGATACTGTCTTGTTCTGATTGGGCCTCCACTGTCACCTTGGAGGCTGATGGTCAATGGCAGCCATGCTCTGCTGCATGTTTGAAAGATATCTGGTTGTGTGGCTCACTGACCGCTACATCCCTTTCCTTCATTACTCTGTCCAATCAGGACTAATGTATTTCAAAGCAGGAGGGTCCACTCTGCCTCCCCTGCCTCGCTGCCTTTTCCTAGAGAACTCAAGTCCACTCTGACAATGACGGCACCCTGTGTAAGGACAACCACAGTAATATGAGCAGAGTATCTCTGACCCCAGTCTGGGTTGGCAGTCCTTCCCTGTAACCTGTAGCATCTGTCCACCTTGTGTCCCAGCAATCCCCACCCAGCGTGGTGATGACTCGATTCTGTTTTTCTCTGCAGCTAGATGGGAAGGCAGGGCTGTGTGTGTCCCATTTCTATACAACCCTCGAAATACAGCAGGTGGTTAAGAGTGAGCTGTTGAACAGATGAATGTATAAATGCATACATGAGAGGGTGTTGCAGCTTGTTTCTTTCACATTTTCTATGGAATTTCCTTTTTCCCTTTCCAGATCTTTTTGTTTGTAACTCCATAATAAAAGGATATTGTTTGTTTTGTTTTATTGTGCTTATACATATATATTTATTTTTCTTTTAGGAAAAAACCAAAAAAATAAGAACCTTTTTATATCCATGTTGTGCAATGGATGATAACTAAATGAAAAAGAGAATGAACCTTTTCAGAAATGCAGTAAAAATTCACTGGTTTAGGTGACAAAAATTCCAAATTTCTAACACTGCACACACTCGCTCTCAATTCAGCAAGCTTCTTATTTATAGTGCAAATTGCTTTTGTAAATAAGAGCAGGGAGACTGTCTGAAATATTTTAAACAAATTCTATACTCCTTAACACTTCAGGAATACTGATGAATATTTAGGTATATGCTAATTACTTGTCATTTTTATCCATTCACTGAAATAAATGCTGCTCCTAAGAACCTGTGGAGACAAATCATTTGCAAAATCTATTCCACATTCCTCATCAAGACACCAACACTCTCACCTCCTGGCCAGGAATGACCTTGGGTGGCTTTGTCTCCAGCCACTGGGCATTCTGAGCTTGATGCATTATGATGATGATGATGATGATGATGATGATGATGATGATTATCATTATTTGTGGTACTGAGGATTGAACCCAGGGACATTCTACCTCTGAGCTACACCCCCAGCTCTATTTTATTTTCTGTTTGGAAACAGGGTCTCATTAAGTTGCTGAGGACCTCACTAAATTGCTGAGGCTGGCTTCAAACCTTCAATCCTCCTGTCTCAGCCTCCCAAGTACTGGAATTACAGGTGTGCGCCAACACGCCCAGCTTGATGCATTATTAAGACCTGCAAGACCCCAAGCATACCAGGCTGCTTCACACCTCCTAACTTTGGCTACATTCCCACTGCCAGGAAACACCTGTCCAGCTTTCTTTAACTTTATTCCTGAGCTTCACCTTTTCTTTTTCTTTTCTTTTTTAATAGAATGATTTTTTATTTACCTCACCTTTTCTGAATCTCTTGGTTGGACCAAGTGTCCTGCTTCTTTGTTTTCATAGCCTTCTATATCTAATGATCCTCTCTTGGCTGGGGACAGAAACTATGTCCTATTCACTACTAGGATGCCCTACATCAAACTAACTGTGGAGTCACTCAGTATCGATTGAAACGGAACTGAACTAAATAGCACCATTTGAAACATTCTCAATAATAAAAGTTAACAAAAAATTGCCATAGCATTATTTTATAATTGAAACCAGCCATCAGCTTAATTGACCTGAATTAGTGAGACTGCACTGTCCTATGAATATTGTATTATCTACATTATGGGGTTTCCATGACAATTCAATGGAACAATGTATTAAAAATAATTTGAAAAGCACTAAACAAATGTGAAGTAGTTATTTAAATTTCTATTATGTGATTGAAGCTATGTCCGTTATACAGTGTTTTCTAATAGGATTATTTCAAATTAAGGTTCTTGTCAGCAAGAACATATTCTATATTCTATTTAAATAGATATGATATAGCCAGGCATTGTGGCGCACACCTGCAATTACAGTACTTGGGAGGCTGAGACAGGAGGATTGCAGGTTTGAGGCCAGCATCAGCCACTTAGTGAGGCCCTCGGGAACTCAGCCAGACCCTGTTTCAAAATAAAAAATATAAAAGGCTGGGGGTATATCTCAGAGGTAGAACATTCCTGGGTTCAACCCCCAGTGCCAAAAATAAACAAACAACTTTAAGCCGACTCACTTCACAAAGGTCATGAAAGAGAATTCTGCTCAAAGCAAACAACCAAACAAGACTACAGTGGAAAGTTGTGGGTGTGATGTGGGTGTGATGTGTCTGTTACTCATGGGAGTTTATTCTTTCCCCCTCACTATCAAATCCTTCCAATGCCAATGCGTTCTCTGGAATGCACTTCAGGGTGGCCATGAATAAGTACTAAATGGATTTGGGCAGAAATTTTAAAAGTTCATTTGGTGTAGTAAATTACCTTCTTGGAATTTGTAAGTATCAGTAATATCCTGTATGCCATCTCCTCCGATTTGTTTGGTCACGATTAATTTCCCAATGTGGGTGGTGTCCACGGTTTCCACCACATGACTGCCATCTTTCTTAGCTGTAATGTAAATAAGGTCACTGTTGACCTGGAAAGAGGAGAGGATAGTGTTAACCATTGTCAAATTCCTTTTTGCCAATTACAGCACTGCTCACAGTAGATAAAATAATGAAATCAACCTTGATGCTCATCAGTGGGTATTGAATGAATAAAGAAAATGTGGTATGTCTACACAATGGAATATTATTCAGTCATGAAAAGAGTAAAATCCTATCATTTGCAGAACATGGGTGGAACTGGAGGTCATTATGTTAAGTGAAATTAGCCAGACACAGAAAGAAAAATACCATATGTTTTCATTCATTTGTGAAAACTAAAAATTCAATCTTGTGTGGAAGAACCGAGAGGAATGGTAGTCACTAGAGACTGGAAAAGGACAGAAAGAAGTCTAATAAGGAACACCAAAACTCAGAGTGGAGGAGTTAGTTCTCTTTCTTCTATAGCATAGTAGCAAATAACCAAATAGTAACTATTGGTTAAACTATTGGTTAACTATTGGTTAAAAAATTAGTGATATATTTTAAATGATATATTTTAAATCGACTAAATTAATGATATATTTTAAATTGACTAAATGAGTACAAAAATTCCCCACACATGAAATGTATATTATTCTGATTTGATTATACATTGCATATATGTATCAAATTATCCTACTGTATTCCTTAAAGAAAAACAAATATTATGTCTTAACAAAAAATGGCCAAAAGTTGGGCATGGTGGTGCATGCCTGTAATCATAGTACTTGGGAGTCTGAGGTAGGAGGATTGCAGTTTTGCAGCCAGCCTCAGCAACTTAGCAAGGCCCTCTGCAACTTAGTAGGACCCTGTTCCAAAATAAAAAACAAAATAGGGTTGGGGGTGTAACTCAGAGATAGAACTCCCCTGGGTTCAATTTCCATGGTGTAGATATCTAGAGATTCCTAAAGTTGACATGTCTCTTTCTTCAACAGCATTGGATTCATAGGGTCAAGCTCATTTTAAAAACATTCTGAAGGGTGAATTTATTTATTTGTTTTAATACTTTTTTGCGGTATTGGGGATTGAACCTAGGGGCATTCTACCTCCGAGCTAAACCCCCACAGCCCTATTCTTTATTCTTTATTTTGAAACAGGGTCTCGCTAAGTTGCGGAGGGCCTCACTAAGTAGCTGAGGCTAGCCACGAACACGGATCCTCCTGTCTCAGCCTCCAGTACTGGGATTACAAGCGTGCACCACCACGCCCAGCTATTTTAATACTTTTCTTAGTGCAAGAATACAGAATAATGAGGTTCAATGTGATACATACATGCACATAGCACTTGGTGTGATTCCCTCCTGATCTTACCCTGATACCCCCTCCCCTCCCTGTACATGCTAGTGAAATCAGCAGTAATACCTTTAATTATTGCCAAAGCATTATTTGAGATGTTTCCTTCCTCAAGCCATTTTCCCTTCCCACTCCCCCCTCAATCCCCTTCTACTATTCTACTGATCACTTTCCACATTTATCCAAAGTTCGTTATGTTTCTTGTTTCTCTCTAGCTTCCACACATGAGAGAAAACGTAGGACCTGTGGCCTCCTGAGACTGGCTGGTCTCACTTAGCATTTTAAATGGACTGGGACCGTCAGTCACCTAAGCCACAACCATTTCCTTCTTCTCCTTTTCTTTCTGCTAAATTAACCTCCTAGTGGAGAGCCAGAAGCACCATGTCCATTTCTTGCCTTCCCAGATCTCTCAAGCTAGCAGAGGCTGTGTGACTGACTTCCTGGAAGGAAAGAAAGTTTGCCAGGTGGCTTCCCAGAGAGAATTTTCTACTTTACAAAAGGAGAGAGGTCCATGGGAGAGTTTGTCTTTCCTTTCAGCTTTCTGGTGTGTTCATGCAAAGTGCAGCGGTACTTGCAGCCTCTAGAAGCATCCCCGGACAGTGAGCTGGCAGAGCAGAAAGAGGAGAAGCATTTGCAGGTTTGATGAAGTGATTAGGTGGTGAAGCCGGCCTTGGGATTGCCTGCTTCAGGAGTTCTTATTGAAGAAGAATAAACCCCAACTGTTCCAGATATCCTAATTCTGTCATTTGCAGACAAAGGTATTTTAATTGATAACAAAATTAGACCATCCAGGAGAAAAATTTCTGGTGGTTCAGCAACTAAAGCGTGCCCCTTGTAGGACTTGGAAATTGTGTCTCGGGGCCATGCTGGCTGACCTCCACCCCTCCAGCACTTCCAAGGTTCTCCTTTTCCACTCTGCTTTTTAGGGACAATGTCTGCATCTGTGCCTGAAAGTTGATTCCCCCACAGTCCCATACTGCATTTTATATAATCATTTTTCTATAATCTTGGGGTTCCCTTTATTAGCATGGTTGCAGGTAGGAAACCTGACTAGCACTGACTATAGTCATTGACATATTTACTACATGTTTTCCAAGTTTCCCTCCCAGCCTCAGCTCTCTTACACACACTCTCTCCTCTCTCCTCTCTCCTCTCTCCTCTCTCCTCTCTCCTCTCTCCTCTCTCCTCTCTCCTCTCCCCTCTCCCCTCTCCCCTCGCCCCTCTCCCCTCCCCTCTCTCTTTTGTGGTTCTGAGGATTGAATCCAGTGGAGTTCTACCTCTGAGCTACATCCCCAGACCTATTTTATTTTATTTTGAAACAGCAACTCTGGCTGAGTTGCTGAGGGCCTCACTAAGATGCTGAGGCTGGCTTTGAATCTGAGATCCTCCTGCCTGAGCTTCCCAAGTACTAGGATTATAGGTGTGCACCACCATGCCCAGCTTCCCTTTTCTTTAAGTAGAGTAATAATATCTCCTTCCTCCTGACTAGCAGAATTGAGTAAAATAAATGCATGCAAACTACTTATCATAGTGCTTAGCATAGAGCCCACACTAGTAAATGTTATTGATAATTATGTATTATTTAATAGTATTCTCAGATATTGTTCACAGTGGCAGAGTCCTAATGATGAACAAAATAGATTTTGTCCCTCCATTAGCGTTTGTATCAGAATCACCCGGAGAACTTTAAAAAATAGGAGATGCCTGGTTAAGGAGGTCTTGAGTGGGATTCTAAATCTATTATACTTTTTAAGGAGCTATCAGATGATTCTCATAATTCAAGTACCTTGGGAGGGTAAGTCCAAGATACTTCGGGAGTACATGGAGTGGTGGTGCAGGGTGGGGAGATTGGCTGAAAAGTAACAGCCCAGTTGAAATGTGCAAGAAGAGGAGCCTGTGAACTAAAGAATGGAAGGAAGAAAGGCTGTGATGGGTGGAGGGATGGGCAGGTGCAACGTCTCTGGCCTCTGAGGAAGGTCTTGGGAGAGGCACCTGATTAGCTGTAAGACGCCTGGACTCTGATCCTGGGTGTGTATTTGTAGAAAGTCATGTTAACATCTATAAGCTTAAGTTCCTGCTTCTATAACATGAAAATTAACTGTACTTGTTCTGCCAATTTTATAGGAACTTTTTAGGCCAGAGTGAGGTAAGATCTATGTGAACACGACTTGAAAATTTCAAAATTGAGTAAAAATGGAAAGGCCACTATAGGTATGGGGAAACATAATGATATACTCTTATCTTTTAAAATTAGGGTTAAGCCAGGCACAGTGGTGCACGCCTGTAATACCAGTACTTGGAAGGCTTAGACGGGAGGATTGTAAGTTTGAGGCCAGCCTCAGCAACTTAGCAAGACCCTGCTTCAAAATAAAAATAAAATAGGGCTGGGGTATAGCTCAGAGGTAGAATGCCCCTGGGTTTAATCCACAGTACCAAGAATAAATAGATAAATAGATAAATAAAATATAAATAAAAGTAAAATTGCGGTTAACCAGAGCAACTTTCTCCTACTTTCTCACAAATTGTTCTGAATTTACATGAAGTCTGATCTCTCCTTAGGAAGACATAATCAATACTTATTGAATACCCTTAATGTTTCAAGGACATCTTGTAAATAATTTAATTTAGACCTCAAACAACAATCCTGAGAGGTGTGCATTATTATTCATAGTTTAGAGCTGAGAGCTCCAAGACTCAGAAGGATCAAGCAAAGTAGGCCCGCCACACGCGGCTGTATGTCTGGGAGTTACTGAAGAAGTACAAGCCCAGAGCCAACTCATAGCTCATCCTTGTAACCTTCACCCCAGGTCGTTCCATAGCCCAACCCCCTTGACTTTCACCCTGAGTTGGCCCATAGCATTCCCCTTAACCTCCACCCTGGGCTGGCCCGTAGTATATTCCCTTGACCGTCCCCCTGAGTTGACGCATGGCCCATTCCCTTGACCTCCATAACACACTTCCTTTTCCACGTTACCATGCAGAGCCATGAATACCACTGTGCTTGGGGATTTGGTGGTTTCACTCTTAGGATTCAGATTTCTGAGAGTAATAAATGGCAGCCCCACCCCTCAGCAGAGTAAGCAAAACTTGATGGTGCTAGCCACATGAAAGACTGAAATGTGAAACCAAGGATCAGGACAGGAGAGTACAGAGAAGCTGCCTCAGGATTATTTGTCATTTTGGGGAAAAAGAGTTAAGGAAACTTTAACTGAGCTGCCTGAGCACTGCAGCATTCCCTCTGGAGGAGGCCATGCAAGCACAAACAGCTGCCTCCTCCACTTGCAAATTATAGCAACGGCGATGATAAATATCCTCTTAATAACAGCGCTTACAATAGCTGATGGTTTTCCAGGGAGACAAGGCTAAATATGAAAGTGGCTAAATCCTGGCTCCCCTGGAGTATGGCTTAAGAAATTAATGGAGGCTAAAATCCCAGGCTAGCCCAATAACTTTGTCCCTTGTGGAGAGAGAACAGAAGAAACATGTGGGTGAGATGGCTTTTGTATAGGTATGTTGAGGGTGGGGGTTAGAGGGAAAGTATTCTTTCCAAGTGACATCAGACAGTAGTGTACCGGTTTCAGACAGTAGTGTACTAGTTCTCTAGTACCGCTGCATAAGACAATTATCTAGGGGCTTAAAAAAGGACCATTGATGGGCCCCATCCAAGACCAAGTGACTCTCTAGAACTGAGCAGTAGTTAAGCTCGGGCTGCACTGCAAGAAATATTGGACTTTGGCTGTGTGATTTTGAGTGAGTGACTGAATCCCTCTGAACCTGGGTTAAATAAGACTCAATCACTATCCGGAGCATGAAAGGGAGGGAAGGGGGAGGGAATAGGGTGGGATTGGAGGGAGGGATAAATGTGCAATGTGTGCATGTATGATGTTGATACCCTGACATATATCAAAATGTATAATTACAATGCACCAATAAATGAACATAAAAAAAGAGATTTTAACATTCTAATTCTGGGTAGTGTCCTGTGTCACCAAATAACATCATTACCCTGTAATAGTCAAGGAGCTGAATTATGTTTATTAATGTCCCTTTTAGATTTATTATAATTAAGAATAAAAATGAGCTATTGATGAATATATGCATTAGATTCTGGTGATATGTAAGAGACACCTCCTTTGACTTTGTAGAATTTTAAATTTCTGTTATTATTTTACCCTCATGATTCTTTCCTGAAACTAAGTTACTGAGAAAATCAAGAGAAAGAGATCCTAAAATTTGACAAGTTTGAATGATTTCTTATTAAGGTATGCAGAGAATACTGATACATAAAAATGTTATTTATATGGAGCTAAAATTTGTCATTTTGGGATGACAATTTTTAATGTATAATTAAATATATTAAGCATTTTTCTGAGTTAAAAAAATTTTTAAAGAATTTTTGAAAAGCCGGGCATGGTGGTGCACGCTTGTAATCTCAGTACTTGGGAGGCTGAGATAGGAGGATCGCAGATTTGTGGCCAGCCTCAGCTACTTAGTGAGGCCCTCTGCAACTTAGTGAGACCCTGTTTCAATATAAAGAATAAAATAAGGCTGGAGGTGTAGCTCGGGGGTAGAATGCCCCTGGGTTCAATCCCCAGTACCAGGAAAAAAATTTTTGATAATATGGGCATATGTACAATATTAACTCTTTGAATCTATGGATACGGGATGTGTTTACAATTTTGTGTGCCTTTTTCAGTTTTCTTTGTTAACATTGTATAGATCTCAATATAGAGATTTTTTTACCCCCTTTTCTATATTTATCTATAAGCATCTTAGTTTCTTGATACTGTCATAGAAGAGAGCTGTTTTCTTTGTATTTATAATTTGTGGTAAATATATAGAAACACACCAAAAAAAAAAAAACGCCTTCTTCAATGGGCTGGTAGGTAGAACTATTTGTGAAAACTTTACTTTTAAAGCTAATTTCTTTTCCTTCATTTGCATGTAAAAGGATCTTAGCGATCACCTAGTCCTGCTTCTGCACTTGAAGGGTTATAGTCACGTGGAACCTGGGTATCCTGACATGAAATGTGGCAGTCTTCCACAATGCCGCATCCTTGCTTCTACGTCTGGCACAGGCACTTCCTTGCAGCCTCTGCCATTGCTCAGGGTCCTGGGGCTCAGCAAAGGTGGGTTGGGCCCTAGCAGGCTATTAGGTCCTCTCTGCAAACTTCCACTTGTACTCATAGAATGTAGACATATGTGCACAGTTGAAAGAAGCTGCGTCCTTCATTGAGGATGGAGAAGCTTTCTTGTTTTCAGTACCCAGGTCAGAGTTTGTTTTAGTTTGTCCATTTGTTCCCAAGTGGAGAAAACCTCACTGCATGATCTGCAGGGAAAGTGTGGCTTCTCCAGGGACATGAAGAGGCAGTGGATGCCCACCTGGACCAGCGGGCCTTCCTGGTACCATTGCCAACCAACCACTCCAGTACTTGCCATTTCTTCAGCCGGCAGGTGCTGGGGACTGTGCCAGCCCCCTGCGTGTGCTCTCTGCTGCTTCATACATGTACCTTGTCTCCCACCATAACTACAGGCAACTGAAGATGCAGCTCCAAATTCTGCCTCTGAGATGTTCTTAGCAGTGTATTCTGCATTCTGCACCAGCTCTTGTTTGCTTACTTGGTTGTTTGATTCATTCAACAACTATTTGTTGATGACTACTGTTATGGCTTGAAAACTATACTGTTTGGTGGGATTATAAATTAGTAAAGTCACTATAGAGATCAGTATGGAGGTGCCTCGAAAGACTGGAAATCGATCAACTCTTCCATATTTTTCCAAATGAATCGAAGTCAGCATACTGTAGTGATACATGCGTACACCCGTGTTTATAACAGCGCGATTCACAATAGTCAAATTCTGGAATCAACCCAGGTGTCCCTCAACAGATGAAGGGATAAAGAAAATGTGGTATATATACACAATGGAATTTTACTCAACCATGAAGGAGAACAAAATTATGCAGGAAAATGGATGGAACTAGAGAATATTATGCTAAGTGAGATCAGCCAGTTGCAGATAATCAAGGTTCATGTTCTCTCATAAGTAGAAGCTAGAGAGGAAATGGGAAACAACAAGGACTTTTAGATAAATGAGGAGAGAGACCAGTATGTGCATATGTGTGTATGTGTGTGTGCACGTGTCTTAACCCTGCCCAGTTGCAGCATCTGGCTCTAACCCCCTCTCTCTCTGGCTCTCTGCTCCCTTCCATCATGCCCTGAGGACCTACAGTCCTGGCTTCTGCTTGGAAACTGGTATAAAATGGACTATACATTTATATGGACTGAAATCTCCAGACCCATAGCAAATAAATCTTCTTTCCTCTAAGTTGTAGTCATCAGGTATTTTTGGTCGTGGCAATGAGAATGTTGGCTGAAACAGCTACTATTCATCAGACTGCTCTCAGCAGTGAGAATTCAACAGACTCTACCTTCATGGTGCTTCTATTTTAGAAGGGGGAGAATAAACACTGAGACAGGGTGGGAGGATAAAAACAGGGCAGGTAGTAATATTCTACATAGGGGTGGGGTGAGTGAAGGCCTCTTTGAAGAGGTGACCAGGGAAGAAAGCCCGATGCAGTGGGGGAACAGAACACACAAATTATCCTTTCACCCGAAGAACGGAGAGTAAAGGGGGGGGGGTGAGGAGCTCTCCTTGGTGGGGGGGCAGTTTGTGTAAAAACTCTGACACAAGAGCATGTTTAGATGCTCCCAGAAGAGTAAGGCCAGTAGAGTTGGAGGGAAATGAGCCAGGGATGGGGTGGAAGGGAAGTCAGGGCCCAGACCACACAGAAGCTCATAAAGATTCATATTTAATTTAACTGTAAGGGTGATAGGTATACACTGGAAGATTTGTGTCAGGTGTGTGATACCTTTTAAATTACATTTTAAAGATAATTCTGGCTTATTTGTGGAGAATAGACAAAAGAAAGCTAGGAGATGGAACAGGGAGATGCATTTAGAGGCAACTTCAGGGGGCTCAGTGCTGTGTAGAGGTCAGATGTAACAATGGAGATCAGGGTTGGGGTTAGATTGGGGATATTTTAAAGATATTTCTGGCAAGATGCATGAAGAAGGCTAAGAGGAGAAGCCAAAATAATTTTAAAGTATATATATGTATCTCTATGTATTATACTTTTACTGGTGCATTGTAATTATACATCATAGTGAGGTTCAAAGTGATACGAACATACATGCACACAGCACTTGGTGTTGCCCTCTGTATCCCACCCCTCCACATACATGTTAGTGAGATTGCTAGTGACACTTTCATATGTGGGCATAGCATCATTTGAACTATTTCCTTCATCAGCTCTCCCTTTCTCCCTCCCCCAATCTCCTTCCACTATTCTACTAGTTTCTCTCCTCATTTATCTGAAGTCCCTTTTGTTTCCTATTTTCTCTCTAGCTTCCACATATGAGACAGAAAACATTTGACCCTTGACTTCCTGAGACTGCTTAATCTTGCTTAATGTCATATTTTCTAGTTCCATCCATTTTCCTGCAAATGACATAATTTTGTTATTTTTTTAAAGCTGAGTAAAAGGACAAATTATTTTCGATTGGAGTGGAAGATGCTTTAAAAATGAGTTGTGTCTAATAAGTAGCAGAACAAACAAATTTGAATTGAAAGCAAAGCATATACAGAGAAGCCTCTGCACAGGTTGCAGTGGAGTCCTGCCAGCCAGGAGCTGGGGAAGGTGCAGTTTCTGGAGCAATGGGGGTGGTTAATGGGGCCCTCGGGGGCCAGTTAATGCTGCTCAAAGATCATCTCAGTGCCAGCAGTGTATGTATGGTCTATATGCACATGCATGTCATTTTGGGGTAACATGGCACAAAAGGGGCCATAGAGCTAGTTAGAATAAGTTAAGACAGAGGAGACCTGTCTTTATCAAGAAGAGCATTCTTTGCTAAGAGCCCCTGAGTGCTTGGTGAGCACAGGAACTGAGGTGACTCCAGACACAGAGCTGTTCTTCTCTCCTCTCATCTCCTTAGAAGCCCTGGAGCACCATGGGTTGGGGAGAGAAGAGGAAGATGAGCCCTCAGAACTGGAGGAACTCAGCACGGTGAAGAGGGCATGGGGGGCAGAAAATCAGGCCTCAAGGCCTGGCAGAAATCTAGAAGAGGGAAGGGTAAATTTCCACAGTGGAGGAAGGGCGGAAAAGGGTCAGAAGGGAGGATGCATACCATCATACCCCTCTTATTTTGGTTTTTGTTTTCACTCAAAGAGATCAAGGCTTTAGGAAAACTAAGAAAAAAAATCAATGCATATGATGTTCGACCTGGTCTGGAAATAAGGAGTGGCCAAGAAAGCATGCAGAGAGGTGAGAACAGGTAAACTCCTGCTGAGGTACCTGGGGTAGTCACAGACCCAGTGATGCAGCAAGGAGGAGAGGAAGGGAGGAGCCTCAGCCTCAAACCTGGGCCACAAAGCCTCTTGTTAAAGTCACATTCTAATCCCTCCATGGGGTCCTCCTCTAGGCACCCTTGAGAAAAAATGCCCCATACACTCTTCAACAGCTCACACATCTCTTAAAAATGGCTCAGCCCTGGAGCTCCCGCCCTGTGCCAGAGCAGCAAAACATACCCTCTGTCAGAGGAGCCTCTGCAGTGGGTGAGAGAGGAGTAATTATAATCTGCAAATCCCGATGACATTCCTAACACCCTGATCTATATTTAATAACAGCAAAAAGCGCCTGCATTAACAGCTATTAGGCTGTTCTCTAGCGCAGGGAGGGCCTTCCTCTCTCCTTCTTTGCAGCAATAAAGTGCAATAAAAATACAAAAAGAAGGCTTTGTGGATTTTAGAGTGATTTCCCATTAAGAGGTTCTTGGAGCATCACAAACTATCAGCTGGCAGCTGGGGAGGTTTGTACAAATCTTCAAATCCCAAAGTGAAATCAAACAGAAAAACTCCAAGCACAGTACGCCTGGTCTCTTGAGGCTTCTAGAAATGGCAGTGGCAGGTACGGGGGTGGGGGGGAACACAGTTCCTTTTGTGTATTTCAAATCCCTAATTTTGCTGTCAGAATAGTGACTCTTATTTTACTTCCTACATAGTTCTCCATCCTGCCTCTTCCTTTCCCCGCTACTGTAATCTCTCTATCCAGGCCCTTCCCATCTCTGGCATGGGCAGACCACCCAGCCCTCTGGCTGGTGTCCTCACCTGCAGTGACAGCTCCATCCCATCCACGTCCCCAAGGCCACCAATTCCCTCCCAGTGATACTTCTCCCTGGCTGATAAGGTGAAGAACTACATTCTCATGACATAAGGCCTCCCCATATAGACTTCCTCTAGCCTTTGTCTTTTGATCCCCATGCATCATTGGTACCCGCATGTGTCTGCAGAGCTTTCAGTTGCCCCCACATGGCGTCTGGACACTCAAATCATCCCCTCTGCCTAAAATCCTTCCTTCTTCTGTTTTTCTCTAACCCCTTTGCCTGACTAGGTACTAGTCATCTGTCCTTCCCACATGACCCCACATGCTCTGCTTGTATCACTATGACGATACAGATGCCCTTGGACTTACGATGGGGTTGCATCCCGGGAAACCCATTGTAAGCTGAAGATATCATAAGTGGAAAGTGCATTACTGCACCTATTCTATCAAGCACCCTAGCTGTGGAACACAGCACACTAAGGGTCAGTGGTTTCCTCTCATGGTTGGGGCTGACCAGGAGCTATAGCTGGCTCCTGCTGTCCAGCATCACCAGAGAGGATTCTACCAGGAAAAGAGCCAAATTCAAAGTTCAAAGTGGGGCTTCTACTGAGTGCGTTGCTTTGCACCATTGCAACGTTGGAAAATCACAAGTCGGGACCATCTGTACTTAAATGTTCATCTTTACCTTTACCAGTTCCCCTCCTTCCTTAGATAGTGTCTTAAGGTCTTTGCTGTCACACTAAAGTATCTGGCCCCTATTTCTCAATTAATTCACCTCTTTGTATGAATGCAGGACATGCATTGACTATGCTGCATGGCATTTTTTGTGCTGTCGCTACTCCACTTGTGGTATGTTGATGTGCTGCCACATCCCGTCCAGAGTTGCTTCTCTGAACATGAAGTGCTGTGGTTTGGATCTGGAACGTCCCCCAAAGGCTCATGTGCTGAGGCTTGGTCCCCAATTCAGCCATGTTCACTGGTGGGACTTTTGAGAAGGGATTGGATCATGATGGCTCTGATCTCATCAGTGAATTAATCCATTGATGGCTTAATGGACTTATGGGAGGTGGTGGAGGCTGTGGAAGGTACCTAATTGAAGTAGACCCTTGGAGGTATGTCTTTGGGTGCTATATCTTGTCCCCAGTCTCTCTCTCTCTCTCTCTCTCTCTCTCTCTCTCTTTCCCCACTGCCATGAGCTGAGCAGCTCTCTCCACTACGCCCTTACACCATGATGTTCTGCCTTGCCACAGGCCCAGAACAATGGAGCCAGCTGGCCATGGATTGAGACCTCTGAAACCATGAGCCAAAATAAATCTTTCCTCCTTTAAGTTGTTCATGTCAAGTATTTTAGTTACAGTGATGAGAAGCTGACTAATACAATGAGCCTCTTGAGTTCCCCACAGTGCAGTGCCTGATGCACTTCTAATACATATTTGCTCCTTCTGGAGTAGTTGCATGCTATGATTACCAGCCTGAACTCAAGAGCCCACCTGGCTTCAAATCCCAGATTTATCAGCTAGATCATTATGGAAAGGTTATTTAACCACTCTTTGCCTCAATTTTCTTTTCTATAAAATGGGGAGAATATCAATATTCATTTTATTTTAATTTTTTGTTCTTTTAGCCTTTAGTGTTTTTTTTTTGGTACCAGGGATTGAACGCAGGGGCATTCTACCTCCGTGCTATGCCCCCGGCCCTATTTTTTATACTTTATTTTGAAACCGGGTCTCACGAAGTTGCGGAGGGCCTCACCAAGTAGAGAGAGAGAGAGAGAGAGAGAGAGAGAGAGAGAGAGGGAGAGAGAGAGAGAGAGAGCAGAGGCTGGCCGCGAACCCGGATCCTCCAATCTCCGCCTCCCAAAGTACTGGGATTACAAGCGTGCGCCACCACGCCCGGCTAGCCTTTAGTGTTTTTAAAAATCATTTGTGCATTATGATTATACAAAATAGTGAGATTTGCTGTTACATATTTGTACATGCACATACATAATTTGGTTAATTTAATTTCCTAGTACCTCCTCTTTCCCTTCCTTCCTCCCTCCTCTAGGGCCCCTTCCTTTACTCTACTAGTCTTCCTTCTATTTTCATGTGATAAAGCCCGCTTTCTTTCCTTTTTTTCTTTCTAACTTTCACATATGAGAGAAAATATACAATCCTTGACTTTCTGAGCCTACCTTAGTTTGCTTAACATAATACTTTCCAGTTATGTCCATTTTCTTGAAAATAACATAATTTCATTCTTATTTATGGCTTAATAAAACTTCATTACACACACACACACACACACACACACACACACACACACCATAACACCTACACTGGTTTCATAATCTGGCTATTGTGAATTATGCTGCTATAACCATGGATATACATGTATTGCTATAATGTGCCGACTTAATTCTTTTGGAAAAATACTGAGGAGTGGTATAGTTACGTCATATGGTGGTTCCATTACTAGTCTTTTGAGGAAACTCCACACTGATCTTCAGAGTAACTGTACTAACTTACAATTCTGCCAACAGTGGATACGTGTTCCTTTCCTCCCACATTTTGACTAGTATTTATTATTTGTATTCTTGATGACTGACATTCTAACTGGAGTGAGATGAAATCTCACTGTAGTTTTGATTTGCATTCCCCTAATTGCTAAGGATGTTGAATATTTTTAAAAGTAGGAATTTATTGGCCATTTGTATTTCTTCTTTTTAGAAGTGTCTATTTAGTTCATCTGCCCATTTATTGATTGGGTTATTTGTGTTTTTGGCAGTGTTTTGAGTACTTTATATATTCTGGGTATTAATCCTCTGATGGAAGAGTAGCTGGCAAAGATTTTCTCCCATTCTGTAGGCTCTTTATTCATGTTCTTAATTGCTTTCCTTTGTTGTGTACAGCTTCTTAAAAATTTTAAATATATATTTAATTTTTATTATTTTATTAGTGCATTGCAATTATACATCAAATAAAGTTTAATGTGATAAAAACATACAAGCACATAGCTCTTGGTGTCTTTCCCTCCAAGCTCTTCAATTTGATGTCATCCTATTTATTAATTATTGTTATTATTTACTGAGAATTAGGATTTAATACCCATTTTAAAGGGCTGATAAAAATATAAAATGGTAGGGAAAATGACTACGTAGTAAGAACTCAATAGTGAGAGATATTATTTCAGTGTGTTTATTGGTGTAAATATACTCTAGGGAATTTTGGCCTCTCAACCTTTCAAATATTTCCTTACCCCCTCAGCAGCCTCCCAGTCTTCTCTTTTGCCTGACTTCTTACATTTAATTTGATCTTCAGTGCTCTCCTTGGAGTATCCTTTAAAAGCTTCTTCTGCTTCTAGCCTTTACTCGGTTCTTCTGGAATTTCAGGCCCTTTGCCCAAATGTCCCCATCAACCCATTAAGCGGGCTGCATGTCTGATCAGATCAGTGCTTTATACCTCCCCTCCCTCCTCCTCAGGATGGGTGATGGCAGTGCTCAGACTAAGACCCTGGCTATTTGTAGGGCATGGATTGAAGTGCTCAGACTTAGACCTTGGCTAGGGGTGTACGTTTATTTTGTGTTACATGTATTGCTGGCTAGTTTTAGAGGGAAGTCATATAATCTGAAATTTCCATTCAGGGACTGTCTCTGCCAATTTTAAGTGAGTGATAATTTGCCATTAGTGGAAAAACAACCACAAACAAAAAAAAAAAAAAGAAGGCAAATGTTAAGTAAGGATGGCATTTAGCATTGAGAACCTGAAGGTTGGAATGATGTCTAGGAGACTTTGTAAACAGGAAGCATAAGCCATGTATCTGGGAAATCGAGATGTAACAACACTGAGTCTTATTCTTTCATGTGTTAAGAGGTCGGGGAGAGAAGCAGCACTTTCCTCCAGCTCCCCACTTACCTCTGCAAAAACAAAGGGTGCATCAAACTGGAAGCAGACGTGGCCATGCTTAATGGCTTGAACGGAGGCGGGGCCACACCGGTACATGCCTGCATCATACAGAGGAAGGTGCCGTAAGTGCGTCATCTCCAATTCCGTCTAGATACTGGATAGTACAGAGCACCTAGGGTGACTCCATAGAGGCAATGTTCCTCCACTTCATCACTGATTTTACCCAAATGCTATCCACAGCTAGAGCGGACAGATGACCAATTTATGCAATCAGGAGAGCGTTATTGGAAATGCCTACTCAAACCAACAACTGAAGCCAGGAAAAGAATACAGGGCAGCACTATTCCTGCATCCATTCTGCTACCTACAGACACATACTCAAGTGTGTTTGTGTCAGGATGCTGATTTCCCATCGCTTATCCCTTTTTAGCTGGTACCTGCTCCGCTGGAAATGTTGTATCCTTGGTGGGTGTGTTGCCACTGTTTGTTTAGGTTTTTGTTTTTGGACATTACGGATGTGTGTTAACTATGGAATACAGATATTACCTGTGAACACTGGCCAATGCCCAGCATGCATTCTGGAAGTCAGCAGGCTCTGTTTACTTTTCTAAAATTCTTTAAATTTTACCATCTATCCACAGTCATTGAGAGATTAGCTACCATTAGTCCCCACTGAAGTCTCCTTATGCTACACAATCTAGACCACCATAAAGTTAAACTCTCTTCCTTAAAACCCAGTTTATAATATGGTTCTATTGTGAACATGTACTGAATGTTTATATGTAAATGTATATGTGTACACATCACTATATCTTATCAATTCCTGAGGAAATCAACATAAATGAACAATGTTTACATTATCATATTAAAGAGAGATGGGGGCTTAGGGTATGACTTTATGAAAATCTGGGTCAGACATAGTAGAGTCGGCAAGTTAGAAGACTTAACACCCATATACTCAAGTTTTGAAAGAAATCTCACGACCTAAAAAGAAATCAGGTTCTGGAAAAATCAACATTTAAAGGATAATCTATAATTATTTTTCAAGTTCTTTATTTTCTCTCCCACCTTATGTCATATCACTGTGGAACAGGGAGGGCTGACGTATATTTTATAGCCTAGTAAAAACTTACATAGGTAATTTTTCTCTTGTCTTCAAAACTGCTTATCAAAGCAAGAATAGGTGAATTATATATGTGAAGTTTTATGTTCTTTTTCTAAAAGTTGTGAAATAATCAGGGCAAAGCTGACTATGGAGATGAAATTAAACCTGATTGACAGCTAGTTGATACTGTACACATGCCCAGAAAGCACACTTCTGAGTTGGTTCCCTGCCCACACATCAAATGCAAATGTAAAAGCAAAATAAAGGTCAGGAGTGAAGCCATTTTCAGGGGGATGGTGCGGCTTTACCATCGCTGTTTTCCTGGGGGGTGCTGTCCACAGCTTGCCAGCCTCCAAATCCAATGGGAAGATCAGGCCTTGTCATCCACGCTTCGTTCCAGCAGTGGTAGTTCCTTAGGAAAAAATCCCAAAGAGGTTAAACTTCCTATCACATTCCATGCTCCATGAAATCAAGCAGCGACGCTCAAACCCCATGCATATGCTAGTTTCAGATTATTGGAATTGATTAAACTAAATCTGGGGACTCCCCGAGATAGCTGGGGGTTCTAGGCTTGAGTTTGCTGGGCAGATCCACTCCCCTTGGCATCCCTGGGCGCAGCTCCCATAGCTGCTCTCCCTCTGCGAAGATCAGCTTCAAGGTCACCCAGAGATATTTTAATCAGTGTGTCAAATAGTTCTGATGGTAACCATTCTCTGCTGCCTAATGAGACAGAACTTACTATGTGCTCACAGGACAGGGAAGAAAAGTTAGGTGAAACTGAAATATTTGTCTTTGAATTAAGTTTACATAGTTCTGTTTGTAAAAAGTATATTCCTTTGCAGCAATTATTATGCAATGCATACTTGTGTTTTTGGCCTTACACCATTGCCATAGAAACTATAACATTAACTCCTGGTTATAATTCTCTTGTAATTTGTGTTGATTTTCATCTGGTTTTCAAAAATAAAAAAAGTTTTTCAGGGTGAACATCTCTGTCATTTTTCAAAGGTGGGCAACTCATGAGGTAAGGGCCATGCAAAATTTCTCAGAACTTTGCCCATGACCCTTGAAGCAAGAACATGGAATAAAATGTCATTGTGAATTGTATTATTATGTCCTTGTAAAGACCTGAAATTATATAATAGTACAGATTCAAACTAGCGCGCATTAACCTCTTAGCACTATAGAAAATGTTCATATAGTAATAACGATTTAATGATGGTATGAGGTAGTTACAGCAGTCTTTGCTTATAGCACTGATGAATTTGAGATCTGATGACTATCCATTCTCACTCTAAATGTCCTTCAATGTCAGTAGTGGGTGCATGTTCCCATCTCTGTCTTTCTGAGTGCAGTTAATTTCTGACTGGCTCAGTTAAGAGATATTAATTCTAACTAGGTACCCCCTATACACTGGGCACCTTGCTAGGTGCTGGAGATTCAGAGATGATCAGGACATAGATTCCTGCCCATGAAGAGCCTCACAATATAGGAGGAATGACAAACATGTATAACACGTAATAAACATGTCATAGGTTTGCTGTTAAAGAGTACACATGAGAGTGTGTAGAACAGGGCTGGGCATGTGATGAGTGCTCAAAAAAGGTCACTGTTATCTGAGCATGGTGGCACACATTTGTAATCCCAGTACTTGGGAAGCTGAGACAGGAGGATCTGGGTTCGCGGCCAGCCTCAGCTACTTAGTGAGGCCCTCCACAACTTAGTGAGACCCTGTTTCAAAATAAAGAATAAAAAATAGGGCTGGGGGTGTAGCTCAGAGGTAGAATGCCTCTGGGTTCAATCCCCAGTACTGGAATATAAAAAGGGTCACTGTTAGGGTTTGGATATGAAATGTCCCCAAAACCTCATGTGTCCAGAGGTGGGGCTTTGGGGAAGTGATTGAACCATGAGGGTTCTGACCTCATCAGTGGATTAGTCCATGGATGGCTGAATGGACTTCCGGGAGGTGGGACCTGGTTGGAGGAAGTAGGTCAGTGAGTAGATCCCTGAAAGGGCTTATCTTCTCCCCAGCCCCTTCTTTTCTCTCTTTCTCCTCCTCCTCCTCCTCCTCCTCCACCACCTCCTCCCTCTCCTCCTCCTCCTCCTCTTCCTCCTCCTTCTCCTTCTTCCTCTCTCTCTCTCTCTCTCTCTCTCTCTCCTTCCTGAACACCATGAAGTGAGCAGATTTGCTCCACCATGTGTCCCCCATCATAATGTTCTGTCTTTCCATGAGCCCAAAGCAATAACCATGGGCTGGAACCTCTGAAACCAAAACACATCTTTCCCCCTTTAAGTTGTGCATGTCAGGTATTTTGGTCACAGCGATGAAAGCTGACTAACACAGTAACTCCCAAATTTTAAAAAAAGTAGCTAATTGGAATGACACACACCAAAATGGAAGTCCATTTGGGGTGACAGACTCTCAGTGGGGGACTGCCTCAGAATCTTAGGGAAGACTTCCCAGAAGAAGTGATAGTTGTGCTGAGTCCTGGAAGATAAAGGGGGAATGTAGCAGATTGATAAAGGAGTAAAAACGAAGCTGTGAAAGCATGCACTTGCCAGCGTGGTGTGTTTGGGGATCTGGGTGCTGCTGGTTGTGGCTGGAGGTAGCATGCTTACATGTTTGTGTGGTAAGAAGAGAAGAGTGGCTGTAGGTGAGGGTGGGCAGGAGTCCACACAACTAACAAATGCACCTAAAGATCTTATGTGCCAGGCCAGTGCTCCCTGCACCCCATGAGTCCTTTTGTAACTATCCCCAGTTTTTGAGGGAGGATATTGAAGCAGAGAGGCTAAGAAACTTGCCTTAGGTCACACTGCAAGATAATGGTAGAGCTCCAGTTATACGTTCTCAAACACTGAACTATCATATAGGCGAAGATAAGATTGTGAGGTGCTTTTATGTCGAGTTAATATTTGTGCTTTATTGTTAGGCAATAAGAAGCCATTGAAATAAGCCTTTTCATCTTTTCTTTTCTTTCTTCTTTTTTTGTTTTTTTTTTTTTGTTACTAGGGATTGAACCCAGGGACATTCTACCTCCAAGCTATACTCCCAGCCCTATTTTATTTTTTTATTTTGAAACAGGGTCTTGCTAAGTTGCTGAGGCTGCCTCAAATTCATCATCCTCCTGTCTCAGCCTCCCAAGTACTGAGATCACAAGCATGTGCCAACTGTGCCTAGCTTGAAATAATTCAAGAAGGAGAAGTAGGTTTGCAAATCTATGTTTGTGGCAGATAAGGTGGAGAGGCCAGACTGCAGATTGAGCTGAGTCCTTCTGCCCGAGTCCCTCCCACCCTGAAATACTGCAGTAGTCTACCATGAACCAAAAAAGCATTAGCTACAAGGTGCCTGTCACCATGGAGAAGGAGACAAGCCATCCAAAGAGTCTGCAGAGACTGAGGGACCTGGATGAGCTGAGGAAGACATCCACATCTCCAGGGAGATTTTTGTTTTGTTACCAAGGCTCTGAATAAAGGAGGAAGAGAAGGCTTGTGTTGGGGTGGTGGGGATGGGTGGGTGACCAGCTCAGTTCTGGACACAGTGAGCTTTGCATGTCTGTGGGAATCCCAGGAGATGAGACCTAAGGGGCGCTTTTGTGTATACACATGACACACTGATTTTGATAAGGAGGAGGTCGCTGGAGTTTCCTTATGGCTGGTGAAGGGGCCAAAGTCAGCTGGGGAGGGATGGGGAGAGAAGCAGCGCATACTCTTCCTTAAAGAGACCTAAGTTGTGAAGAGAAGAAATAAAGATGGAGCAGTGGGTAGCACTTACTATTATGCAAGGAAGGTTGCTTGATTATTGTAAGTTAGGAGAGACTGAGGCATGCTCAAGGAGGAAGCACAGGTGGAGAGGAGGGGGGAATGAAAGGGGCTTCAATACCAAAGACACAAGAGGATGAGGCTAGGAGCATTCCTGGACAGGTGTGGGAAGTGAGGCAGGGTCTGCAGGGCGAGGAGAGAGGTGCGGATGTGATCAGGGGTCTAAGTGTGGAGGGCTCTGAGCAGGAGCACAGGGCTGCTTCCCACCTGAGAACCAGCTTTGACTGCTCTGAAGCTGGAAGGAAGATGTGCACTTTAAATAATGCCTGTGCTAGCCTCCCTCCGGAACAGCGAAGGTGCCCCATCAGACAGAGGGATCCAGAAGAAAACAGCCATCCCAGGTGGACGACAGCCTGCTTTCTCTACAACCCTTGGTGTTTAGCGACCCTGGCTTTCTCTGCTACTCTCCACCCATCACCCTAGATTAATAGGCTCCAGAGCATCCTCATTTAAATTCATATCTCCTTGGCAAGGTTACCCTGGAACAAGATAAATATGTTTTGCACTTCAGATCTCAGGTAAAGACTTTTTTTTAAAGATAATATTTCTTTTCAAATGACCCAGAACTGGGGAAAGTTTCTTTTCTCTCACTATGACACCTAATTAGTTACAGGAGATCTCTCTTCCAGTTTCACTTATGACTGAGACGTTATCAATGTGTGTTGAAGGTAGGGGAGTTTTATAACAGGATCAGGAACTCGCAGGTGGGGCGGGAGGGGAGGGGAGGTGGAATGGACAGCTTCCGGTGGGTGGGGCTGGGCTTGTCAGTGGTGGCTCCCAGGCTGGCTGTGAGTAGTGGCAGAGGAGCTTCCACAAAGCTGCAGGAACATTTTCATGGTGCATTTTTCTCTGCTCAGAGATGGCTGGTGGGGGTGGGGTGGGGTAATGCCACAAGGTTTATTTTGAGCAGGTGCAACTCTGTATACATGCTCTTCTGCTGTGTCCCAAGTTCTCCTAATGAAAGGAGCATAGCTTATAGACATTAAAAGTTTTTTATACTTTGATTAGTGCATTGTAATTATACATCATAGTGAGGTTCAGAGAAATATGAACATGCATGCACACAGCACCTGGTGCGCTTTCCTCTGAATCCCACCTGGCTCCCCCGCCCCATCCAGTACATGTTAGTGAGGCTGGTAGTGATACCTTCATGTATGAACATAGCATCATTTCAACTGTTTCCTTTCTTCAGTTCACCTTTTCCCCCTTTCCACTTCCCTCCCCCTATCCCTTCCATTAGTCTACTGGTCTCTTTCCTCATTTATCTGTGGTCCTTTTTGCTTCCTATTTTCTCTCTAGCTTCCACATATGAGAGAAAACACAGGACCCTTGACTTCCTGAGACTGGCTGATCTCACTTAGCATAATATTCTCTAGTTCCTTTCATTTTCCTGCAAATGACAAAATGTTTTTGTTTTTAAACATTTATGTGACTTATAGAGACATTCAGTGGAAAGGGAAAGTTATCTCTGCTGTTATCAGATATTTAGCAAGTTTGATGCACTTCACACCTATTTCTGAGGATCTATGTTTCTATAAAGTTTCATTTCCTTTTGGCCTCAGAAACTTCCTTTAGCATTAAAAATTTTTTAAATTGACACAAAAATCACAAATAATAAATAATTTAATATGTATATATTTGCGGGACACAAGGTGATATTTTGATATACATATACACCATGGAAGGACTACATCAATCCCCTCATTTATTTTTTGTTGTGAGAATATTTGAAATATACTCTCATAGCAATTTTGAAATATACAGTAAATTATTATTAACTGCAGTCACGCTGCTGTGCAATAGAGCTAAATACTTTTTCCTCCTGTAAAGATATTTCTTAATTCCATTTACTAACTCTCCAGGTTAGGAAATATATTCTGGTTCCAAAATGCTATTTCTTATTTTAAAGTTTCTTTATCTAGATCCAGAATAGTCTTTCTGCTGTCTCATCTTGCCATTTTTGTCATGCATTTGTAGAAGGCATGAATCCACTTTTGAGGCTCTATGCTATTCCACTCCCACATCCTCAGTATGGGAGCTGGACCTGCTCTAAGGAGGTGCTAAGTACTACCGTTCCCCCTTACTCACAGGGGATGCATTCCAAGACCTCCATCGGATGCCTGAGACCACAGACAGTACCAAATCCTGTATACACACTATGTTTATTCATATACTCAGACACCAATAATAAGGCTTAATTTATAAATTAGGTACAGTAAGAAATTAACAGCTATAATGAATAGTAAAATAGAACAATTATAACTATATACTGTAATAAAATTTGTGGGAATGTGGTCCTACTTTCTCTATCAAAGGGTTACTTGAACATAAGCACTGTGATACCACCACAATTGATCTGTTAACTAAGATGGCAACTAAATGACTAACGGGCGGGTAGCCTATACAGCATGGATACGTGGACCAAAGGGATGGGTTCATGTCCTGGGTGGGATGGAGCAGGATGGTGTGAGATTGCATCCTACTACTCACAACAGCATGAGATTTAAAAATGATAAATTATTTATTTCTGGAATTTTTCATTTGATATTTTCAGACCATGTTTGACCACAGATAACTGAATCCAGGGAAAATGAAAGCGCAGATAAGAGGGACCACTTAGTTGGTTAAAAGAATTGTGAGAGCATCTCCTAGCAAGGCAGGTGTTATTGGACATTTGTTGGCTGGGCTTCAAGATTCAGTTTTATACTTTCTCAGAGCCTTTAATGTTAAAAAATTATAAACCTCCCAAGTGATCTAGTTTTCTTATTGATTATTTCTAAAGAAGGAGTGTAGAAATTAAAATAAAGGTCCCATTTCATTGGGAGTTGTTTAATCACAATGAAAACTTTTTTATGGGGGGGGTTAATGATGGAGATGACAAGTGAAGACATCTCTGCTTTGTGTTACTTACTGTATGTTTTGTGCAGTGATAGCTAATAATTTTTAGAAGTCCTTTTAAGGATGTTAATAAATCAGCAGTATTGGTACAAAGGATCCAGGAAATTTTTACCAAAGGCAAGGGCTTCTTTTCACTAGAAAAACACCATTGCTGCTGGGGGACCCTACATGGAATGTCTTAGCATGGATTTAGTCTGTCCTTTGATTCAGTAAATCTGTTTGCTTTGAATTTACACACAGGAAATCAACACACAAATGCAAAGATAGGTCCCTATGACTGCTTATCCTAGCAGAATATGTAAGAAGGAAAAATTGGTAACAACCTAACTGTTCAATATATGACAAAGTATTTTTGAAACCCCCAAATACTATTTTTCTTAGAATGCTATTCAGCCATAAAAATGCTGATCTATATTTTTTAGGCAGGAAGGATGTCCATGGCATAATCATTTTTAAAATCATACTACAGAGCACGGTATACAGTGTGGATGTTCATCATATATGTATATGTGTGGAAGGCAGAATTTTAAGTTACTCCCATTGCCTTATGGTGTAATTCCCTCACCTCAAGTGAAAGTCAAATCTATGAATAGGATGGGATATCACTCCTGTGATGATATTACTTCACATGCCATGCAGGATTTTGTAATGAAGGTAACTGATCTGTTGACTTTTACTTAATTAAAAGGAAAGTTATTAGGATGGGCCTTACTTAATCAGACCATCTCTTTAAATCTGGTTCTACAGGTCAAAGACAGAGCAAGTCAGAAACAGAAGTAGCAAAGACATTCCCTGGTGACTCAAAGAAGATTGAAGCTATCACGAGTTCCATAGCTTCAAAGAACTGAACTCTTCCAAGAACCTGAATTAGCTAGGAAGAGGACTCTGAGCATCAGATGGGACAGCAGTCACAGACAACACTTTGATTTTATCATTTGAGATGCTAAGCAGGGACCCAGCCGACCTGTGCCTGAACTTCTAACCCACAGAAACCAGTAATCAATTTGTGTTGATTTAAGGTGTTTAGTTTGTTGTACTCTGCTATGCATCAGTAAAACGTGCATACAATATGCAAAGAGACATATAAAGAATGTTTAAAAATGTTACAAATGTTCTGAGGAATTGGAAAGTGGATGGTGATTCTTTTGTATTTTTCTGCAATGCTTATTTTTTTTTATATGAAACATTTATTAGTTCCCCCCCAAACACTAAGGGTACTATTTTTTAATGAAAAGAAGGAAAGTACAGTTTAAAGTCTTCCCTGGTCTGAGAGCTGGCTGGAGCCCATACAGAGGTGCAGAAGCCAAGGGGATGGAAGAGAGTTAAACAGAAATCACAGCTGGGACCAAGATAGGCTTCAGGGCTCTGTGTGCAACGTGTGCAAAGAAAATAAAATGTTTAGTTTAAGCAAAGAGTCCTTTACTACCTTTAACTTGGCTAAATGCTTAGAGACTCTACAGGGTCATCTCATTAACAATCTGCCCAGAAAGGTTTCAGAGAAAAAAAAAAGGGTCCTTAAAAGGAAAGAAAGAGACATAGGCTTAAAATTTTGTTTGTGTGTCTTTATAAGGACTCCAGAGAAAGCTCAAGTGAGATGGAGAAGAAGCCCTGGAGGAGATGTCTTGGACCAACGTCAAGTATAAATCAAATGTTTGAATCCGCGTGCGTGTGTGTGTGTGTGTGTGTTACTGGGGATTTAACCCTGGGGCATTCTACCTCTGAGCTATACCCCCCCAGGCCTATTTCATTTTTTATTTGGAAACAGGGTCTCATAACTATTTAAAATGATCTGTTTTAAAAAAAATAAAGTATGCATGTGCACACACACACATGCGCGCGCGTGCGCACACACACACACACACACACACACACACACACAGCCAGGAAAAAAACAAAAAACACATACACAAAAAACAAAAACAAAAACAGCCAAGAGAAATTGTGACTATGGAAGTAAAAATGTTGGACTTACTAGACAAAGATTTTAAACTGATAATTGTAAACATGTTCAAAGAACTAAAGAAAACTATCAGAATAATGTCTTACTAAATAGAGAATATTAATGAAAAGATAGAAATTCTGAAAAGAAACTAAATAGAAATCATGGAGCTGTAAAATACAATAACTGAAATAAAAAACTAGAGGGTTTCAGCAGTGGATTTGAGCAAGCAGAAGGAAGAAAGAATAGTAAACTTGAAGCTAGACCAATTTAAGTGATCCAAGCTGAAGGAAAAAAATGAAGAAAAGTGAGCAAATCCCCAGAGTCACGTGAGATACAGTGAGTGAACCAACATACTCATAATGAGAGCCCCAGAAGGAGAGGAGTTAGATGCTTGAAGAAATAATAGCCAGAAGCTTTCTAAATTCAATGAAAGACATTATTACATACATTAAAGAGATTCAGAAACTCCAAGGAGGATAAACAAAAATAGATCTGCACCTAGACATATCATAGTCAGATTGCTGAAAGCTGAAGATAGCGTGTGAAAAGTTATCCACCCTATGCGGGGATCAGCAATAAGACGATTTTAGTCTTTTATTTTCTCATTTCCTTACTTCTATTTTTACTTCATACTACATATAAATGCTAACTCAGAATGGATACTAGGCCTAGATGTAAGATCTAAAACTGGAAAACTCTTAGAAGAAAACAAAGGAGCCAATCTTTGTGACCTTGGATTAAGTGATAGTTTTTTTGTGTATGACCCCCAACATATAAGCAGCCAAGGAAAAAATAGAAACATTGGATTTGATAAAAACTTAAAATCTTGAGTGCTTTAAAGAACACCACCAAGAAAATCAAAAGATAGCCTGTAGATAGAAGAAAATATTTACAAATCACTGTGGACTTGTATCCAGAATTTATAAAAAACTGCTACAATGCAAAAATAAAAGACACGGGACATGGATTTGAACAGCCATTTTGCCAAAGAAGATATGCAAATGGTCAACAAAAATATGAAAAGATGTCCAACATCATTAGTCATTACAGAAATGCAAATTAAACCTCAATAAGATGCTACATCAATCCACTAGATAAAAAATTGGAAGTAAAACTGTTAGGAAGAATGTGGAGAAGTTGGAATTCTTGTGTACTGTTAGTGGGAATATAAAATAGTGTAGCTACTTTGAAAAACACTGGCAGTTCTTCAAAAAGTTAAACATCAATTCACAGTGGCTAAATTATGGAACCAACCTAGATGTCCATCAACAGATGAATGGATTACAAAATTATGGGAAATACACACAATGGAATTCTACTCAGCAATAAAGAAGAACAAAAAAACATCATTTACAAGAAAATGGAAGGATCTGGAGAAAATTATGTTAAGTGAGATTAGCCAATCACAAAAAGAGAAGGGTCATATGTTTTCATTAATATGTGCAACCTAGGGAGTAGTGGGGACACAATCTCCGGATCTCCGGATCTCTGGACGGTAGTGGAGAACCCTCAGTAAAGCAAGGGAAGTGGTATAAGGGAAGGGGAAGGGCAAAAAAGAAGTGAATCAATAGAATTACTATCATAAACAATGTGTACATATGAGAATATACCAACGTCATTCTCGGTACTTCATATAGGGGGGAAGGTGGGGAGACACTAAGAGCTGTGTGCATGTATGTTAATATCAAATTGATATTCATTGTGATGTGAAACCTCAATGCACCAATAAAAGCATGTTTTAAAAAAAGTTAAACATAGTTATCATATGACCAAGCAATTCTACTCCTATGTATATCCCAAGAGAAATAAACACATATGTTCACATCATAACTTATACATGACTGTTCATAGCAGCATTATTCATAATAGTCAAGGAGTAGAAACAACCCAATTGATAAATAAATAAATAAAATGTAGTTTATCCAATACAATGAAGTATTATTCATCAATAAAAAGGAGTAAAGTACTGACACATGCTATAACATGGATGAGCCATGTAAATATTAGGCTATGTGAAGGACCCACATTTTATGATTTCATTTATAAGAAATGTTCATAATAGGTAAATCCATGGAGACAGAAAGTAGGCTAGTGGTTGTCATGGGTTGGAAAAACTTTGAGTACTGCTAATAGACATAAGGTTACTTTTTGGTTACTTTTCATGTTCTGGAATGTTTTGGAATTAGCTAATGATTGTTGCATAATACCGTGAAGATATGAAAAACTATTGAATCGTGCATGTTAGAAGGGTCAATTTTGTGATGTGAATTACGTTTCAATGATGATGTTGTATAAAAGCCGATTGGTGTTCAATTGTCTCACTTCAGCCTCTGGACCTTTACTGATATACCCTGGGTTTCATATGTGGACCGAGAACATTTCCTGGGCATTCTGTTCATGATTCCATGGCCTCTTCCCAGGAGGACAATCTGTCTTCCCTGGCTTAGGATGGAAATCCCTTCCCCTGTTCTGTGATTCCCAGCTCACCTTAAAACCCCCAGCCCTATTTTATTTTTTATTTTGAAACCGGGTCTTGCCTAATTGTTGAGGCTGGCCTCGAACCTGCAATCCTCTTATCTCAGCCTCCCAAGTACTGGGATTAAAGGTATGTGTCACTACACCTGGCTTTATATTCTTATAGAGTATACTATATGTAGTTGTCTCTCCACAAACAGTGAATGGAGCTCCTTCAGGGCAGAAGCCCTGATTAATTTTCTCTGAACCCTTAGCATCTGGTGCTTGGATTAGTAGTGTCCAATAAAGGTTTGTTGGATGATGAAATGATATTTATTCAGTTCAGTGAGCATTGTTCAATTTTCCCAACCAATACTGTTTGTTCAGGGCTGGCCCTGTGCCCTGTGCACTGGTACACGCTGGCAAAACAAACAAAACCAAGATAGATCAGACACTGCTTCCCAGTGTGGGGTGCATTTTGGAGAGGGAAAGCCATCAGAAGGGCACAATTTTCTACCCAGAATCATCAAATCAGCCTATACTGGCTCCAGCCAAAGGCCACAGGGCAATGCTCACACTGAGAACATGCAAAGTCTTTTCATTGAGTCCCCTTTCATGACCCAATAAGTGCCACCAACTCTGTCTTTCACGATTGTTTCCATTTCCATTGCAACCTTTGTGCGATGAGGTGATTAAACTGAGCTCTTCCGAGGCGAGGAGAAGCTGTCTCTGTTCCCCTGCTCATCTTTGTGAGCTCGGGCTTTCCCTCAATGCACCCCATAGTCCCACTGCAGCAAAGCACTGAGCGAGCATCTCCATTAAACTGCCCACCGTGATTCATAGGTGCGCCTCCAGAGGTCACACGTAATTCACAACCCATCGGCACGCTGGGGACAGGCAGCTTAAATTGCTCCTTCCAAGATATGTTACCTTGCGTTTACCTACCTGGAAATTCATTGGCCACCCTGGGGTCCAATTACTCTGCCCAGTTTTGCCCTTCAAAGGTTCTTTGGTCCCCCCAGCCTGCTCCTGAACAGCTAAGGAGCCCCCAGACTGTACGTTCTACTGTCATTGACAGTGAGTCCACTCTGCAAAATTGTAGCCCCTGTGAGATGAAGTGCTCTCAGAGAGGAATATCCACCCTTTGGGGGACCTAAGGTAGCCGTCGGCCGCCTGTCCTTGATGGTCTGTGATCACAAGAGAAGACTCAGAGCCAGGGATAGAATCCCAACTCGGTCACTTGACTTGGGAGTGTGGTGAACATAGCACATGCTCTCACACATTCCTGAGCTCTCTTTGAACCTCCCTGCTGGCTTATTTCTGTTTTAGGCATGCTAAGACTTGGCTCAGTCCTGGAGAAGAAGACGCCCTGGGTCACTGAGACCTGGCTGGACAAATTAATTCATCACAAAGTGCGGCCCATCGGGACCTAAGTGTTGAAATGATGATGGGGCAAGAGGGAGGGAAGGAGGGAGAGCAGGCGGGCAGGTGAGAGCATTCTCATGGTTTTCTTTACTTAAGAGAGGGGCAGGCACTGGTGCTGGGGCCATGCACAAACCAGGAGTGAGTAGTACAGGCTGGGGGTGTTGATTGGAGACCATCGAGGAAAGTAAGTCTGGGAGCTTACTCATGTGAGGCCAATTGTTCCTTGACCCTTGCTAGGAAATTCTTTAGACCATATGTTTCCGGTCTACACTGCAGTAATATCGAAGTGGTCAGCTTATGCCCATCGAGCCCCTCCCACCCCCACCTCAGCCTTGGGTTAGCTTCGGAGCTCTGCCTCCTCTGTGCTCACCAGGCCTGCAGCTCAGGCAGCCCCCGCTTCTTACCTGTGGCCCATACTAATCTACCAGTGTGGTAGGTACAGGTTGAGAATCTTTTATCTGAAATACTGGGTGCCAGAAGTGTTTGGGATGTTTTTCAGATTACAGAATATTTGCGCACACATAATGAGATATCTTGGGGCTGGGACCCATGCCTAAACACAAAATTAGTTTATGTTTCATATGTATCTAATATGTATAGCCTGAGGGTAATTTTATGCAACAGTTTTAGTGTGCCTATATATATTTTTTTAAATCTCAGTGGCTCTGCAAGTAGAAAGTGCTACAGAAATTTAGAAGAGGAAAGAATAGTTCTGAGTGTGCCTATATTTTGACGGTGACCCTCTCGCGAGATCAGGTGTGGGATTTTCCACTTGTGGTTGGTGTCATGTTGTACTCAAAAAGTTTTGGATTTTGGAACATTTCAGATTCAGATTTTTGGATAAAAGATGCTCAATCCATATTTTACCTGGATAGCCTCATTTCATTTTTATAGCCACCCCAATAGGAAATGGTAACTGCTAAGATTACATCCTCATTTTACTGACAAGGAAACAGGTTCAGAGAGGTGAAGTCATTTTTCTCAAAGTCACACAGAAAATAACAAACCAACCCAAGATCGACATGGGGTGTTACTGCAATGCCCATGCACCAGCTGATGTGTCCAAGGAGAACCCCCAGCAGTCTTCTCAATCAAGGAGTATCATTGCTATACCCCCACGAACACCTACAGTTTATATTGTGCACCAGTGTCTGTAATGGGGAGGTACAAGTTTCTGGTTTTTCTTTAAAAACACCCCAAAGTGACAGAAATAGCAGTCATCTTAGGACACTAGACCACCCTTCTTATTTTGACTCCTTCAAGGTACTTAGTTTGATGGCAACATATTGCCTCCAAGAAATTCCAGCTGTGCGACTAATAACAAAGGCAATCATAGCAGCTAACATTCATTAGGCACCTGTTTATACTTGCTCTGTGCCCAGTGAACAGGGAATTTTCTTGTCTCCACTTTAGAGGAGGAAAGAGACACAGAGAGGTCCTGCCTTGCCCAAGGTCACACAGCTGGTTAATGGCTGAGCCGGGCTATTGACTGAGTCTTTTACTTCCTGCGTTCCTTGTCTGAGTATGTCCTGAGTTGGGTTTGCATAATCCGGGTCAGTGAGATGGTCAGTCCTCATATATGGAAAACTTACTATGAGCCAAGCAAGAGGAGAGAAGAGGACCTCAGGGTGGTGGTGGCAGAGAGAGTGGACGAGGGTCCCACGCCAGGGTGCTGGGCTATTTGAGGATGACACTGAAGGAGGAAAAAGTGGACAGGGAAGGAAAAGGAATCTGGGAGCAGAAAGCTGGAAGATGAAAGGGTTATGAAGAGCAAGATCTGCCAGATTCACAACTTTGGGTCAATTCTGTTTAGGGGCTAGTTAGGTTATTAGGTGGGGTGCCCCATGGGGACTCATAATGGGAAACATTTGCTTCAAGGAGCAAGAGAAATAACTTGGAACTGCAGTTGCCTACAAAGGCAGTGTGTGTGTGTGTGTGTGTGTGTGTGTGTGTGTGTGTGTGTGCGCGCGCGTGTGTGTGTGTGTAAGAGATGTAGAAAGCTGAATGCCAAATAATTCTCATTTTGCCATTTTCAACTGTCACAGTGGGCTTTGGGGGCGGCTATTTTGGTCTGCTTTTGTCATCCCGTACACACACAGGGCTGCTCTACTGCAATTCCACGGGCTTCAATGGCTCTTTAAATTGCTTTTCCATTTACAGAGGTGGGACATTGTCTGGCCCGAACTCTCCAGCTTACCACGGCTCGGCTCATTCCCTTCCAATGAACGGCACTATTTTTTATTCCTAGTAGTGCATTGCTACTAGTTCAGCGATTTCCTTCTTTCAACATTCTCAAATGAGCGTTTACAGGTCCTGGCGAGCTAATACTGCTCCTGAAGCTGTGATCCATTCCCGCAACACGGGGGAGTTCAGGCACTTCTAACTTTTAATTTCTCTTAAAATGAGCTTATAACTTCCTACCATCCCCATTTGGATGCTTTTACAACTGACAGTGTTTTAGCTTTATTACTTCTAAAGAACAAATGTATGAGGCACATTTCTGGCTTAGAAATTCTACCTAGTTCGATGCCTGGCAACAGCTGAAATTATGTCTCAATTTCCTCCCATATAGACCTTTCTAAATATCAGTTTGGACACTTAGGATTTTTCCCCTCTTTTTAGTGCACTGATTTGGACTGAGGGGGTCCCAAGGAAAAATGAAATTTCTTTGGGATCCTGTACTCCCATGGGAGCCAGCTTGGGGTGTAGCTATTCAGGATGGTGACAGAGACCTGTTGTTGGCATTTGGAAAAAATTTTAGCGTGACTCTCATTTCTATCTCTATGTGAGGGGTGAGGAGGCAGTCAAGGAGAACCCCGTCTTTATATTCAAAGAGTGACCTATATTGCAGAGCGAAAAATAGGTTGTGGTTAAGAATCAGAGGCACTTGAACTTTATTTCCAGCTAAGCAGATATGTGATCTTAAGCACCCTCCCTGGGCCTCAGTTTCCTCATCTGTGAATAGGGATATTAATAACACCCACCTAGTAAAACTGTTAAAAGAATTAGATAAGATCATACATACAGAGAGACTGGTATACAGTGAGTGGTTAGTACATGCTAGCTGTAATACTCACAGGGCACTACCATAGTGAATGCCCGGCTCTAATACCCCTGCCATCAGCCACAATATTAATACACTTAGGTGGAGTGGATTTATCATGAGGAACCCAAACTGCCTATCAGTAATATTTCTAATTGTTTAGCTAAAAACCACCTTTGACAATTGGACATAGGCATGTCTGACATAGGCAGAAGCCTATGGTTTTGAATGGCATTAAAACAGAAGAGAAAGACACAATGGATGGAGTGCAAATCCAACTCACCACACTGAATCCTTAGTGAGTTTGGAACTCACGCTTCCATCTTCTTCCAGGAAGATGTCCATTTGCAAATTGGCGTCATTATCGTGGGCTGAGAAATAATTGGTAACAACTCTTGCTGGAATTCCAAGGCATCGTAAAACTATGAGGAAAGAGCCATTATTAGACACATCACCGACATTCAACAAGTGCATAGTGAAAAATCCATTCTCACATGAGACTTTCTTCTTTACTGACATGAAAATCCCCTTTGGACATGTCCTCAAATGTTCTGTACTGAAGAAGAATGACTTGTTTAACTCCCTGGGGGCCTGAGAGGGACATCTTGTGATGTGACCTTTAGCAGTTCAGTTGGTGTCAAAAGAAGCCAACTGGAATAGTATCCCAGCAGCAGGGTCCTAATCCTTTAGGTTTTAATCACAGGGTCATCAAAGTAGTATCATTTTAGTCCTGTTAATGGGACCATGTTCCAGGAAATTAAAAACAAAACAAAACAAAACAAAATAGCTAATAGGGATTTACAGAGCAGGGCCTTTGTGGGCTTTGCTCTCCCTGGCTGTAATTCGCTCTTGTGACACCACAGATTTATTTTAATTGTTAGATAATAAATTACCTGGATGCAACTCTTGCCATATGCACCTATTGATGAAACTTAATCCAAACGCCCTCCCTGGCTCCCAGGACACCAGACATCAGGGCTCATTGAAAATAATTCAGCTGACAATTTTAAGATTAATGACTTGGCTTGCCTCCCCCCCCCCCCGAATAGTTTAGCATTTTAAACAAAGACTATCCTCCTCTTTCTATAGAACAACCTTGGAAATTCAAAGGTGTTGCCAGACTCAAGTGTCTTCATCCTTAAAAGATTTGATCTTACCCAAAACATCATCAAAGGCAGCCAACACAGGCTCCCCACCTCCATCTTCCCCCATTGATCTGCAGCCCATGTTTACCTGTATGGTCTTACAACTGGTGATCTCCTGTTTCTGAAGGGTTCTAATATGAATTGCTGAACATGAACTCATTACCACAGGATGGGACTTGTTCTAGAGCTGGCCTTACTCATAACATTAACTTTTTTTCCTTTTGGTACTGGAGATTGAACCCAGGGGCATTCTACCTTCAAGCCACAGCCCAACCTCCTTTATCTTTTTATTTTGAAACAGGGTTTCACTAAGTTGCTAAGGCTGACCTCAAACCTGCAATCCTCTTGTCTCAGCCTCCCAAGTACTGGGAGTACAGGCGTGCACCATGGCACCCAGCACTCATAACTTTAAGACAGGCAAAGCTTGATTCTGGGGTACCTGCTCTTCCTTCCCTCCAATTTCCCTCTTCAAGTTCACTCTCACAGTGACTTCTCCACAGTGTGTTTATGCCTTTTTTTCATTTACCACCCAAACCTGTCTTCAGGCACGGATCTGACAGCTCTTCTATACAAAAATGCAAAAATGGATGTAAGGCACTCACTATTTTATCTGGTTGTAAGCCCAAAGGAATTGATCTAGGTTAGTGAAATTGTAGGTATGGGAGGGGGGCATGGGCCCTTTTTGTTTCCTGGAATCATTTCACAGGAGTGGCTGCTTGTGTTGGGCTGCCTCCCATCAGCTTGGCTTGAGCGTCTTGAGGGAGAGAGACTCCTTCCAACTTGAGCTCATCATGAAGTTTAAGCTTCTATCTAGAACTCCAGAGGCCAGAACTTTTAGGAGATGGATACTTTTGGCCTTTATTTCTCTCAGGAAATATACATTCCTTTAGCCCTTGGGTATACGCAGAAGGCTAAGAAAATATTCTTGTTCTGTTGATGCCACAAGGAAGCAAAACAAAACTGAACAGTTTCTATTGGAATCACTGACTAAGTACTAGACTGTTGCAGCCTTGATCTAAAACAGGTGGGTTTCACAATCATTTTAAAAATGGCCTTGCCCTAACCTCTAGCCTCTCCTTTTTTATTTTATTTTATTGGTTTAAAAAATGTTAACTAGGTGAAACATTCTTTATTAATAAGCATGCAGGAAGGGCACTTGAACTTGGGCTTAATGTTTCTCCAAAGCTGTAGAAATGGCATGTGAATGAAAATCATTACAAGTGATGAAGACATACTGAAATAAATGCGTTTTTTAAAATATTCACTGAGTTAACTGTAGCATTATCTAGGCCAAGAGAGGCAAATGCCATTTTGAAAAATGATGCAGGAGGCTGAAGAGAATAATTCCATCCCTATCTATTTTGCTCTGCGGATCAGAGGTTGGGTAGATTAAACACCAGACGGGCAACTGGGGAGGTGAAGGTTGTTCATTACGTTCTGATATCTAATTGCTCAGGGGCATTGAGACTCATGTGTAAGATGGAGATGAGACCACCTGCCACAATCCCTTCCATAATTGGGATAAAAATTAGGTGGATATATTTATAAAACTTCTCAATAACAAATAAGCAAATAAGCATATTTATATAACTTCTCAATAACAAATAAGTAACATATATCTTTCCTTATCATTTTAGAGGTTTTTTTTTTCTCTTTTAACCTTTAAAAATGTGGTTACTGAAATAAATGGCCCATCTTTCCCCCTCCATCCTTACTTAGCTCCTGTGACCCTCCATTGCTCTGGGTGTTGAATGATGGATTATATAGGAAATGGCCCATCATTCTTTCCATAAAGATTCTGCAGTCAGAGAGACCATGAGCAGATTTGGGCCAGTACAATTTAATTATGCATTGACTATATCCCAGAATAGTTACCCATAAATTCTATAGAGCCAACAGAGGATGCTAAGTCTCTTTGCCAGGTTATAGATAAAATGTCTTGAAGTGAAATTTCCTTTACATTAAAAATATCCCTCAATTGGATACTTACAAGTGTTAAAGACACCAGCAAAAACCCAGCATTGGCCATACCGGACTGGATGCTCAGAACTCTTGTATTCCAATAGAATATCAATGCTTCCAGTCCAGGCTGATGGGGGGACACCGTAGGCATAGATGTTGTCCCAGGATCCAACAAGGACACCTTCATCATCTTTGGCATTAACCTAAATGAGGCCAGTTGAAGTAAGAAGGAAGAAAGGTCATTTAAATGAGTCCCCTCCAGACCATGGCTCTGGGCAAGCTAAAGGCTTTTAGTGTCCTTCCTGGTGAAAACAGCTCCATTTCTGTTCCATTCACCATTATGTTTCCAGGGGAAATGGTGCCAAAACTATGTGTGCAGAGGGGAGACCAAATACCCAAGACTGCCTCTTAAATAGCATTGTTGTCAGCCAGGCGTGGTGGCACACACTTGTAATCCCAGTACTTGGGAGGCTGAGACCAGAGGATCCCGGTTCACGGCCAGCCTCAGCTACTTAGTGAGGCCCTCCACAACTTAGTGAGACCCTGTTTCAAGATAAAGAATAAAAAATAGGGCTGGAGGTGGAGCTCAGAGGTAGAATGCCCCTGGGTTCAATCCCCAGTGCCAAAGGAAAAAAAATAGCATTTTGCCAGGCGTGGTGGCGTACGTTTGAAATCCCAGCACTTGGGAGGCTGAGACAGGAGGACCACAGGTTCGCGGCCAGCCTCAGCAAGTAATGAGACTCTCTGCAACTTAATGAGACCCTGTTTCAAAATAAGAATAAAAAATAGGGCTGGGGGTGTAGCTTGGAGGTAGAATGCCCCTGTGTTCAATCCCCAGTACCGCAAAAAAAAAAAAAAATTGCACGTTATAATAGAGGGAGGTCTAATAGCAGCTGGGAAGAGTATTCTACATAAGATTTGCAGAAGATATTCATGGGGCACTTGGTTTGGGTTAGAATAGTGCTGGAGAATGACATGAGGAAGAGGAGAAGACCTGCAAAAGACAGATCCTCAGGGAAGGATCCTGTGTTGGTGGGAAAAGAACTTAACCAACAAGTAAGAAATCAGTGTTCTAATGGGCTTTGACGTCTTTGATGATTGGTGGACTAATGAATTGAAAAAGTTAATAGGTGTTGCCATAGAAACCATTACAGACTAATAAGAAAATAGTTTCCCATGAACAACTTATTTTTAAAAAATTCATTGAGGAAACATTCTCTTTATGATTATTTAAACCAATTAAAGTTTTATAGTTCTGTTAAATGGAAGTTATGTTTACATGAAGGACCTGGGATGTTATAGGTTTAATATGGAGGAGACTTAAGCAGAGAATGGCAATCTTGAATATTTGGGAAAATCTTTCTACCTATTCAGACTATAATAGTCTAGTAATTGTAGACCAAAAGTGCAGGAGCAAAGACCTTTCGTGTTTAGACAATAAAACTAAGGCCAAGAAGTAACAGTTTTGAGGCATCCTGCCAGTTTTTTTCTGGGCACTGCTGAATCCATCTCTTTTGATGCAACTTTGGCCAAATTTCATTATAGTCAGAAGAGTCAAGGTGGGGAGCAGTAAGTGTTTTTCTAGAAATGGGTGCAACTTTAACAATCTTTATAACTGACATGACAATGTTTAGAGTCTTGCTACTCAAAGTATGGTTTGTGAGCCAGCAGTTTTGACATTCTCTGGGAGCTCATTAGAAATGTAGAATGTCCCTCCAAAAACCTACTGAATAAGAATCTGCATTTTAACAAGGTCCACTGGTGGTTTGTGTGCTCATTACTTCGAGAAGCATAGGTCTGGATGATGCTGAAAAGATATTAGTAAGCAATGTGAATTATGATTCAGAGCATGTTCATTTGGATCATGAAAACTGTAGAAGAGATATTGAAATATGTATATGTTTCCTGCCTCACTAACTAATAGCACAGCCTCAGTACCTGTCCAGACTTCTTTCTTTGGTTTACTGTGTTTAGTTGTAGAGGAGTCTATATTCCCAACCGGTTCATGAGTTCATAGAGAGCAGAAATAAAATCTATGTTTTTATGAGTATCAGCAAGTGTTAGCAAAGGGTCAGAGCTCCATAGTTATTCAACAATCACTTTTTTTAATGTTCATTTATTGGTGCATTGTAATTATACATTTTGATATATGTCAGGGTATCAACATCATACATGCACACATTGCACATTTAGCCCTCCCTCCAATCCCACCCTATTCCCACCCCCTTCCCTCCCTTTCATGCTCCGAATAGTGATTGAGTCTTATAGGTTTGTGTATGTACATCATGTGCTATAGTGTGTTTCCCTCCACCCCCCTCCCAACTCCCTCAGTTAGGTCACCTTCTTTGTCTATCTAAAGATTTTGTATTCAACAAGCAGATAGGCATTGTACATTGACTAATACTAAGACCTTGTCCCTGGGAAGAGATGAACAAAAAGTTAATCAAATGGAAGTAAAGATCACTGGTATTAAGATAGAAAAAACATACAGATAGAGTGAGGGCCATGGGAGGGCATAATCAGCTGGGTTGGAGGGTAGCGATGTTGGAGGCTTAAGAGAGAAGATGATATGCAAGCTGGCCAGATAAGGCCGTCCACATAGTAGAAAGAGTTTGATTCTTGGTGTCATGAAACATTATGGCAGGTTCAGGACCTCGGCATGGGCAATATTGGATGAAATAGACAATGCTAGCAGAAATCACTTGAACTGTGCCAGCCTCTTCTACTCTAGCACTCAGTGGCTTTTCCCAAAGAGGATTGTTCCGTGGAGTGCTGTCTAGAAGATCGCCATTCCATTTGATTTAGATTTAGATGTACTATTGTCCCCTTTTGACTCTGTGTCCCGTCAGGCTAAAGTGAAGTAGTATTTTAGTAACTACCCAGTTATTGGGTTCAACGTAGAAAAAATATTATTTGAAGGTTTCTGAAAGACCTCATCTGGCTAATTGAAAACTTGTGCCTTTGATGTGAACTTTGACTTTAGCCTGTAGATCTATGAAAGCAAGAGGAGTCAGCAAGGTTTAGCTAACCATTCTGGCTCTGTTCCTGGTCGGTACTTCTTGCAGTTCAAATGATTATTAAAAACTATGTATCCATTATAATGGAGCCTGAGGAGAGTCTTGGTAGACTCTGGTGTGGTTTGGTCTTCACAGGTAAGTAAGTTCAACTTTGAAATCATTTTGCCATTCTTTTATCATGGAGAAATGGAAGAAGATCTATGAATCCCAGAGGTTAAAGTTCCTAAACTGTGGTTCTGATGTCTGGTTTTCAAATAGATAGCTATTAATTAGAAGGGTTATTTATAGCATAAAACTGAACTTGATCAGCTAAGGGGAAGAGTAGGAAAAAAAGTTATCTTCCATAGACATTTTAATTGTTGATGCTGAGCTGTTCCCTGTTGCTAGATAAATCACAACTCTCATTTATTAGCATTTGGTCAGAATAGTTACTGTTTTCTAATTAGAACATTGATTTCTAGGGAGCTCAAATACTGAAAGAGATGAGTCCTTAGTGACAGGTATGACGGGTTAAAGTAACATCTCCCTATTCCGACAGCAAGATATGTTTTGGGGACACTTCAAGGGCATGCTGGTCCTTTTTCACGTCACACTTGGCTTGTGTGGCACTCTATTGTGAATTCAGCATCAGACCAGTGGCAGAATGAAATGTCCTGGTCTTGGGTCACTAGTAGTCATGTAGACAAACATGAGCCTAGGAATACATTGCCCTCCCATAATGCCTACAGAATTGGAAAAAAAAAGTTCCCCCAAAAGTCACTCTCAGCAACCGCAGTGGCATAATGAACACAATACAATAAACTCCAAAATCTGGTGCCAAGATGATGAGAATCCCGGAGTGCAGCAGACAGGCAGCATAGCGTGGACCCTGACCCTCACCACCGGCTCTTCAGAAGCCTTTACTGGTGATGAGTCAATAAAACCCTGACACTTTTAAAATTTATCTTTCAAAATCTGGAAATAAACAAACTGAATTAAAAATGCTAATATTTGTCTTGTTATGATCAGAATAGTGGAAAAAATACTCATGGAAAAATAGGAATAAAAGGGTCTGTACCTCAAAAGAGGTAGAAATTCTGGAGTAAAACAGGGAAATGATATGAAGGGCAAGCGCATACCCCATGGGAATGAGATACACCTGCCATTAGGGACGTGGGTTCAGGAATAAGAAATTTAACAGAATCTTAAAAGAGAGAGCAGAGCCCAAGTTTTCTAACAAAGATTTCCCATCTCCTCAGTTAATCTTCCTTTCTCCAGTCTCTCTATGGGTACTAAAGAGTAGATACAATGAAGTACACTGACCTCAAACCATAGTTATGAGGAGATATCAAACTAATCTTAGATTGAGAAGAAACCATGATTTCATTTATTAGAGTAAAGAGTAAATGGAATAGTTGGGGAAGAGCTATGCAAATATGAACATATGAGCATGAACAAAAGAAAAGGAAGCAATAAGGAGGGAGGAGAGAGGGAGAGGGAGAGGGAGAGAGAGAGAGAGAGAGAGAGAGAAAGAAAAAGAAGTCATACACTGAAGAAAACAAGATTAAAGAACATAAAGAGGGGCCGGGCGTGGTGGCGCACGCTTGTAATCCCAGTACTTTGGGAGGCGGAGACCGGAGGATCCGGGTTCGCGGCCAGCCTCAGCTC
>PVJS01004687.1:0-67818 GCA_004027185.1 Glis glis
AAAAAAAAAAAAAAAAAAAAATGCCATTATGAAGCTTACAGATTAATGGATCACCACTGTATACTCCGATAGGATACAGTGAAAGAGCAGCACACCACGCAACTCCATACATATTTTGAGTAAAATAATATATTGATAACATAATTACCTAAATTAATAACAATTTTCATTTGTAATTTTCAAAACTATAGCAAGGAAATTTAAGATTCTTCTGGCTTTTTTGTTAGTTCATTATTTTTGTGGTTGGTTCACAACTTTCTAAAATCCCTACCTGGACGGCAGAGACCTTGCAGACCTAGCTCATAGAATTCAGACACAAAAGACAAATATTAATTGTTGAAAAATAAACATTGCCGTATGTTCAAAGTAAGAAGGAAGAGCCTGGTGTTTATTTAAAAGGCTTGAAAGATAATACTTTTAGGCCTTTCGAATATACTTAGTTTTATTACTTTGAATGATAGAACTTTCCTTTTAGCTACTATAATTTTTTTAAGCTTTCGAGTACATTAAAAACTCCTGACAGCAAAATCATCATGTTAATTTCAAAAATATCAGTCTAGGTATTTATCATCAGAAATTCACTTGTCTTTGGGAATGTTTATAATACATTTAAGTTGCTTCAAGTGAATAATTTTCTTGTAGAACTAACTTGAGTTTTCCTTTCTGTGAATTTTTGACAATGAACTATTTTACTTGACATCTTAAAATCATGGATATCGTTAGTTGTGCTGAAAAAAAAAGAACAATTAAGCTTCCAAGACAATGGTCTACAATTAGGAAGCAGGAAAATATATAGTAAATCTTTGTTAATGACATCTGTTGTTTGGTCTGTGCAGTGCTACCGTTTACCAAATGTGCACTACATTCCCGCCAATTCTTTCTAGCAGCTCCTTGCCCCAATTTTAACTACATGCTTCCAAAGAAAGTTGCCATCTTCTCAGATTCTGATACCCTGTTTGTGGTTATTAATGGAATCAGTGTCTGACTCAGGCAGAGCCAATAATAATCTGTCCCTAGTATTTGTGAATGTGGAACAATATGGAGGAACTCTTGCTTGCTCTTTGGTTTCAGATATTAGAGAATTTGAATGTGGAGACTGCCAGTAACATTGTGTTCAGCTATTATGAAAGAAATGAGCAGAAAGGCAGAAGCAGCATTAAGAAGGAAGGACTTATTCCTGAGCTTTCATTTTAATCCTGTCTTTACCTTGGTTATGTTGGCCAATAAATTAGCCTTGTTTGCAAGAGGCAGTTCAAGGTGCATTTATGTCACCTGCAGCAAAAGTAGTCCTGATCATATAATGGTTCATTGATTTTTCAGTTTGTAAAGTTGGCTAGTTACATCATCACCAATAGATTAATTGTATCAGTAAAATAAGTCTAATTTATCATTTATATGGTACTTTTATCTAATATATGATAAATCAATTTTAGATTAAATGCCATTATGTTCTGGAATGTCATTTCACATTATTTATATTGGTAATAATAGTAATTGATGGCTTAGTAAATTATGTGAAATTAGGAAAAAAAGAGCTGTTTAAACAAAAATCCCAAGAGAATTTTGATGGGAAAGAGAAGGAGATACAACATTTTAAATGTTAAATTTAATTCTTAGTCTAAACATAGTAAGTACATTACTCCAAGTTAAGTCATATTTTTACATAGAATTATTAATTTTCTTAATGTACTTACAAAGTATTGAGATCTATAGGGCCTGTATACATCTAATACCTTTCCATGTCTTTCTTTCTTTCTTTCTTTCTTTCTTTCTTTCTTTCTTTCTTTCTTTCGGCACTGAGGATTGAACCCAGGGGCATTCTACCTCTGAGCCACACCCCCAGCCCTATTTTATTTTTTATTTTTGAAACAGGGCCTTACCAAGTGGCTGAAACTGGCCTCATATGTGAGATCCTCCTGTTTTGGTCTCCCGAGTACTGAGATTACAGGCATGCAACACACACCTGGCTAGTGTTCTTCTTTCTTAAACACATCTTTGTTGAAGGAATGTTGATTGTACAGATCCATTTTCCGGCATGAATTATTCATCATTTTGTGACTGTGTACAAGCTGAGAAAACAATATTTTACATTATTTAGTCAATTATGAAACTTTAAATTGATACATCTATTTTTCTTCTGTGTATACTAGAAGGGACATAGTTACTTTAAAGACTGGCCATAAGAAATCCTTTGGAGAAGCCAGGCATGGTGGCGCACGCTTGTAATCCTAATACTTGGGAGGCTGAGACCGGAGGATCTGGGTTTGCGGCCAGCCTCAGCTACTTAGTGAGGCCCTCCGCAACTTAGAGAGACCCTGTTTCAAAATAAAGATTAAACAAAAAATAGGGCTGGGGGTGTAGCCCAGTGGTACACACACACACACACACACACACACACACACACACACAGAAATCCTTTGGGGAAAATATTGAAGATAGGATAATACAATTTAATGGGTGTTTTTGGTCATTCGTGCATTTGTAAGTGAGCAACTATTTTGGAGTTGGAAGATGGTAGAGTAGTCTTACTAGGAAAGCATGATAGACTTGTGAGATGGTGTTGTCCTTGTTTGAGGCTGGTGATCCTGCTTTACACCACAGCAATAGCTCACGGTCTGTTTATCCTTGCTCGGTGGGGCAGTGGCTGAGTCAATCAGGGGCTGCAGGTTTGCCAAACATTCTTCCAGGAAGGGAAATGTATGGAATGAGACCAGGGCAGCACTAATGTATAAAGGAAAATGTGGAGGTCAGTGGAATGAAGATCTTAAGGATGTTTGAAGAATCTTTCCATGAGGGATACTTGAGAAAATAAAGCAGCATCATTTATCTATTCCACAGATAGTTATTAAGCACCAAATGTGTGCCAAACAACCTTTTATTCCTGGAAAACCACACACTGTAGAAAAAAAAAACAGAACAACAAAAACAATTGAAAAACAAAAACAGAAACAAAACCTAGTGCTCACAGTACATTCTAGTGAGAAAAAAACCAAGCAACAAATAAGGTAACTGAATAAAATATGTTCTATGTAAAGTGGTGATTAATGCTAAAGGGGGTATCAAGAAGTGGGGAAAGAATAACATGGAGAGGCAGTGAACTGTGCAGAGGGTGTCCAGGGAAAGACAGCTCAAGTGACCTTTGAGTGGAGGCACAGCCACCCAGATATCACAAGGGCCACCAGGTCAAAGACAGGGCAAAGCACAGACCCTGCAGTCGAAGAATGGCTGGCATGTTTCAGGAAGAACAAAGAGGTTACATTGGCTGTAAGAGATTAAATGAGAAGTAGAAGAGTAGGAGATGAAGTCAGAGTGATAATGAGAAACCTGAAAATTGTGTAGGACCTTGGCCAAACAGCAATTTTAATATGCATCTTTTTTTTTTTTTTTGCAGTACCGGGGATTGAACCCAGGGGCGTTCTACCTCCGCGCTACACCCCCGGCCCTATTTTTTTATACTTTATTTTGAAACCGGGTCTCATGAAGTTGCGGAAGGCCTCACTAGGTAGAGAGAGAGAAAGAGAGACAGGGGGAGAGAGAGAGAGAGAGAGAGAGAGATCTGAGGCTGGCCGCGAACCCGGATCCTCCGGTCTCTGCCTTCCAAAGTACTGGGATTACAATTGTGCGCCACCACGCCTGGCTAATATGCATCTTATTAAACTGTAGATTTTGGTTCAATAGATCTGTGTTGGAACCTATGATTTTGAATCATACCAGTTCACAGATAGCAGACCACTCTCTGAGTAATGAGGTAGTAAAGCTTAAAAAGAGGACTTTGTTGTGGAATGGAAAGCCATCAGATAGTTTAAGGCAGAGGCTAGAGATAATCTGATTGTGCTTTTAAAGATCATTCTGCCTATTCCTTTAATGACAGACTAAAGTTGACTAAGAGGTTATTGAGATAGTTCAGATGAAAAATGATGATGACTTAAGGCAGAAGAGTTATCAGTAGAGGTAATGAGAAGTGTTGACTCTGAACATATTTTGAAACCAGAATGAAGGTGTTTGTTAAGAACAGATTTGACATGTGAAAGAGTTTGAGGTTATTTCTGTGTTTTTATGTCCTGAATCACTAAAAAGTGGAATTGGCCTTTATTGAGGTGACAGTGACTATGTGAGATGGGAAAATAGGGATGAGGAACTCAGTTTTGCACATACTGTTTGAAGTCCTTATTCTAGAATTAAGAGGAGATATGAAGGAGATAATTAGGAGATACTTAGATAAAAGAGTCAGGGTAGAGATTCTGATGAGATATTAAACAGGAGCCATTAGTTTTAATATAGCACTCAATAGGAAAATACTGAAAAACATCACCAAATGAATAAGTATATAGGAAGATGAGAAGATGTCTAAGGACTGAGTCCACAAATACTCCAATGTAGAATAAAGAGAATGAAGAAAGTAGACAAAGATGGAGTCAGGATGTTGAAGACAACCAGAAAACTCTAGCATTTTAGAAAACAATAAAAGATGATGTATCAGAGAAGAGGTGGTAATCATCTATGTTAAATTCTGCTAACAGATAAAGCAACATGTGTTCTGAAAAGTGATCACCGCCTTTAGCAAGGGACAAAATGTTAGTGATCTTGACAAGAGTGCTTTTATAGAGTGCTGGACAAAAACTTGAATGTAGTGGATTCCAGAAAAAAAAAGAAAGTAACAAAGAAGAGTATTGATAGTTGTTGTGGTGTTTTGTGGCAGTGTGAATGTGAGAATTGGTGTGGTATGCAGAAAGTAAGAGAAGGGTAAATACAGGTTTTCTTGCTTTCACTTTTGTCATTACTTTTGCACTAAAGAGTTTTATTTTATTTTATTTTGTATTGAAGATTGAACCCAAGGGCATACTACCTCCGCACTATACCCCCAGCCCTTTTTATTTTTTATTTTGAAACAGGGTCTCACTAAGTTATTAAGGGCCTTGCTAAGTTGCTGAGGCTGCTTCAAACTTGTGATCCCCACCTGTTTCAGTCTCCCAAGTACTGAAAATTGCAGGCATGTGCCACCACACCTGACTAAGAATTTTTTAATATACAAAAGCAGAGAGTATAAGCAGACAGTATAATGCTCTCTAACTCACAGACACACATTACATTTCTTCAACCTTTGATAACATTGCTAAGAGATAGATTTTTAAGGATGGAAAAACAGCTACGATGTCTGTATATTAATGAGAATGATTTATTTATTTATTTATTTATTTTTATTTTTATTGCGGTACCAGGGATTGAACCCAGGGGCGTTCTACCTCCGTGCTACACCCCCGGCCCTATTTTTTATACTTTATTTTGAAACCGGGTCTCACGAAGTTGCGGAGGGCTTCACTAGGTAGAGAGAGAGAGAGAGAGAGAGAGAGAGAGGGAGAGAGAGCGAGAGAGAGCTGAGGCTGGCCGCGAACCCGGATCCTCCGGTCTCCGCCTCCCAAAGTACTGGGATTACAAGCATGCGCCACCACGCCCGGCCTATTAATGAGAATGATTTAGAAGAGAATTTTGATGATACAGCAGAGAGAGAGAGAAAATACTGAAGAGATTTCCTTGAGGAAATGGGGTCTTGGGCACTGGAGGAAGAGTTGGCCTTCACTGGGCCCATGAGCAATACAATAACTATGTTATGGGGCCAATTGGAATAGGTAGAAAGATGTGGAAATTCTTTTCTATGTACTTACATTTCCTAAATGAAACAGAAAAATGGCCAGCATCTTTGAGTGGGACTGGGAGTGAAGAGATGGAAACTGGAGGAGAAGGTGTACCACAGTCCTCTAGGAAAGAAAGAATGATAGACTTGGGAATTACAGCAGGATCACAGGTGACGTTGATCATGAATTTAAAGTGAGGACAGTCAGCTTGATGGTGTTTATTTACAAACACATTCAGGTGTGGTGGGTACAGGCTCAGCATTGGTGGACAGTTGAGTTAACTTGGATTGTAGTTCCAATAAGCAAATACAACAAAGTAAAAGGTGAGGGGTTTTGAGAGCTAAGCAAGGGAGATATTATCAGGATGGACATGTTCTCTAAGCTGCATAAAGACACAAATAGAAAAAGGGCCTAATGGAGGTGAGTTAGTGAGAGATAGGAATTTCTTCAATAATTTCCTTTTGCAGAATGTTTATATCAATTGAAAATCAATGGCTTTGAAAGAATATTAAGAAAGAATTTATGATTTAATAATTTTCTCTGGTCCTTATGTTTTTCACCTTGAGATAGTAGACACACAACCCCCTGTCTTCTTTTTATTTTCTTTCTTCCTGCCTTAAAAATCCACATTGGCCCAGTGGTTTGGGATTTTCTTTTCAATATTGTTCAATATTGTAAATTATAAAAGGATATTGCCTGACATAATAAATTCTGCATACGTGACTGTGTCTGCAGTGGGGGGGTCTTCTTAGTAAGCTCACATAATTCAGAAGGAAAAGGGAACAAAAATGGGATTTTTCTTTTTCACAAGATAACCTAGGGGGCCTCTGCAGCTTTCTTGTTTTTCAAAAATACTTCTTTACAGCCTAAAATGTTTAAAAACACAAGCTCTGGAATATGACCGCCTAAGCCTATATTCATGCTTAACCACCAAAACAAAGTCTTATACACCGGGCAAGATACTTCACAAACTTAATTGTCCCATATATAAAATATGGTTAAGACTATCAAGGTCAGAACTCACAGGCTAATTGTATGCATTCAATGAGAACCCAAATGAACCACATAGTGCAGTGTCTGGCACATACTGAAAGATCAGCCTATTTGGTTTTGTTTTTCTTTATTTATTTTGTTAATTCACTGTCATTGTTGATGTTACTGTTGCTGAAGTCTAATCTGCCTAAGTACCCACTGTTGGTATATCACGAACCTAGTGCAAGTTTCCTCTCTGCCAGGAAATGATTTCTGGCCCATCAATCAGATCTAGCAACCCTATTTCTATGCTCCATTAGGATGACATATTTCCCCTCTGCCATTACTTTTATGTACTCGTTGCTCTTCTATGAGGATTAAAGACTCTTGCTGGAAGATATTGTGTATGATTTCTTTTTTATATTGCAACTACCTAGCAAAGACCGCTGCTCACAGGGAGCTTAATACATTTTGAGTGAATATATGTGAACAGAATTTGAATTCAAGGTGAAAACATTTCATATCATGTGCTATTTGTAATTAAGGGGCAACTGTCATTCAAGTTGCTTAGTATTAATCATTGTTGCTGAATATCACTTGATTTTAATTGTTTGGAGTTTGGGTTTTTGTTTTGTTTCTGCTCTATCTTGTTCTGTTCTCTGGGCCTGTGGCAAAGGTTTTCTCTCAAGCCATTCCCAAGTCTTGACCTGCCCATGGTCCATCTCAACACGGACCACTAGCCTACACCAGCTCCCTTATTTATTTGTTTTGTTTTATGAGGTCTGCCACTGTTCAGCTTCCTAATTTCCAGCTCTCAGTCTTTTCTGCTGAACATACTCTAGATTCTAACCCCCATGTTTTTTCCCATCAACACTTGCCTATTTTTTGAAGAAAGGCCAGTAGCTAAAAGAATATTTGAGCCTATTTATTTTCATTACTTTAAATGTCGAGCAATTTCTATCTAAACCTTCAGGATGTTTATTATTAATACTTAATATTTAAAAACTTGATATTAAACCATACGCAATGAATCCTACCTTCCATTTGCATTCTTTCTTAAAGTTACACAATTTTCAGATTTTTGCATTAATGATTTTCATGATCAAAGAAACAATTTTGAGATATTTGACAAGGTATTTCTGTTTTGTTTATTTGTTTGTTTTGATACTCAGGATTGAACCCAGGGCATTCTACCTCCGAACAACACCTCTAGCCTTTTATATATATATATATATATATTTTTTTTTAATTTTGAAACAGGGTCTTGCTAAGGTGCTAAGGCTGGCCTCAAGCCTGCGACCATTCTGTCTCAATCTCCAGGATTACAGATGTGTGCCACCACACCTAGAGTATTTTTACAATTTGCTTTTATTTGTCACTATTTTAAATTTAATTTTACATTCCCTTGAGGACTTACATAGATATGTATATACACATGAATACCTTAAGTATATATGCAAATATTTACAATACATCCTGAGTATACAAGAGATCTGCTAACTAAAGAACATATTTAATAGGGAGATTACAAACATGAAAGTTAAACTGAATTCAAAGTATTTTTATTGATTTTCTATCTTTTTGAAAAAGATTTAACACACAAAACTTACCTGAAGAAAGTAACTTTATATGTAGATTTTAAATGTTGTTTTAAAGCTAATTTGAAATCTCAGCAATTAAGTTATATCGAAAAATTTGTTAATTAAATTTTAGAAGTTGGAATAAATAATAAATCATAAATTAAGACAGTTTATTGCTCCAGATACCATCATAGTCCTCTCCTGTAGGTCATTTAACTATTTAAATGGCATGATGAATTCATAGCAAATTGAAGTCGTTTTAGAATATAAACAATAGTGCCTACATTACTTCACAATTCAGGAGCTTATAAGGCTTTTGGCCACTCCTGTTGGGAGCCTTGTTAGTCATCAGCTTTGAGGTCACCTCGGTCCAGCTTGGGAGGGCACAAACTGCCCACCCAAGTGGAAATTTCTGCATGCAGACAAATCTCCAAGGACCAAATGAAACTGATAAGCAAAGACCCTGACAAATTCCTTGTTTACCCTTTTCTTCCCTGATTCATCTGTGACCTTGTTGTTTTTCCCTGACTCACCCCATGACTGCTTTGCTATCTCCTGTGATCAATCATTTTTACAATGTTTGGTTAAAAACTCTCAATAAAAGCAAGACATTGGTGGAAGTACAGGAGGAGAGATCTCTCTCTCCTCCCCGTCGTCATCAGCTGTCTTGTTGACTCTGCTGTCATTATTGTGAGAGACTTCTTATCAATCAATTAACATCAATACCATCCACTACACACTCCTTCCCTCTTGAGTTGGATTCTTCCCTTCGTATACTTTGCATTGTCTCTCCTAATTTTTCTTCTACTTCTCTGTCCATTTATGGTCAGTCTATTTTACATGCTCTTCTTCATTTATTTATTTTTCCTTTCCATAAAATGCTGGAGTTTTCCTGAGTTTTTTCAATAATTTGCTCATCCTTAGAGATTTCCTTTATTTCTACTATTTAAATTACTACCATGTACATATTCATAACTCTAAGTATATTAATATATTATAATCATAACCATTTATATTATGTTTCTACCTGCTAATTTCATTGAAAGAAACTTGTTCACTGATTCCATTTTCCTTTCCCTAATGGTCATTTAGGTAGACTAACTTTCCCAGTCTCCTCAATCAGGTATGCTTTATTTATGACCAAAGATAAGTATCTCGATTTGGTACATGCCTCTTTTAAGTCTGGCCAATAAAAACATCTTTCCTATTATTCTATTATTTTTCATCTGCCATCTCCATAGAAAATATTCTAAAGATGTGAAAGTGGGGGCAGACACACAGAATGGAAAAAGACACAAGATAGAGCTTTGGCATTCGAATGGCTGCATTGAGAATAGGCCCTTCCCACATCATTGTATTTTGATATTAGTAGAAATATAAACTTTTATTGTGCTAAGCAACTAAAGTGGTCATTTATTACCATAGTTAGCCTACCCTAATACAAAATCTCCATCTCAATATGTCTGGTATTGAACTCAGAGCCTATTTTTTTAAACCTGGTTTCTCTTCCTAATATTTCTCTTATTCAGATCTCTAACCATGGCATAGAGACATATTGCTCCTACCTGAATCATCATCTTTATACTTCATTATCATCTCCTCCCACACCCAACCTCAATTCCATCATCTCATTAATTTTTCAGTGTTACTCACAGAGTTGCGTGTTCTCCCAGATGCCTGTGCCCTACTAGTGTATGAGTATGCCGGTCCCTTATAATACCTTCTACATTCACCACTCAACCCTAATGCACCTGGCTAACTCCTGTGTAAACTCAAGATTTGGCTCATAAATCGGCAGCTATGGGAATCCAACCCTGAAACTCCCAGCTGGGTGATATATCCTTCTATCATTCCCTATCATCCCATGATTGCTTCTGACATAGAAATTATCATCTTATACATGTTACTATGTCTTTATACTAGAATGAGCTTTTTGAATAATAGAACATATTTTCTTTGTGTCATTAGCAATAAACATGGGGCCTAACCCATAGCATGCATTCATTAAGTGTTTGCCAAACAAATGGATGATATGATGAAAGTTAAATCATAAGTGTGTTAAGTTAGTTCAATAAACATATATTGACCATCCACATGCTACCAGGTGCTTTGGATGTTAAAATGAATAACATATGCCTTGAACTTCATTTTACATTTAATTGGCTAATATAGGAAAAACTATTTCTATAAAACTTAATTACATTTTAATTAAGTTTAATTACAATTCTGTTTAAAGGTTAGAAATTGTACCTGCAGATTTACATACCTTTCACAGCACTGGCTCTGAAGCTTAATAAGAACTATGAATTCCCCTAATCTTAAATCAGTTTGGCACAAGTCTTATTGCTTCTAACTTTAGCATTTCTTTTATACCCAATCCATTTTCACCATTCTTCCTGTTACTGTGTTTGTTCATATTCTCTTCATTTCTTGTTTTCATTTTTCTCAATATTTATAGACAAGTCTTCCCTCTATTATACCCATCTGAACATCTGTACCTGAGTTTATCACTTGAACCGCAAACTCAACATGACTTTAAACTCATCATTGCCCCTCCTTCACTCCCCTAAATTTGCTGTTCTATTCTCCTCTCCTTACCTTCCCCATTTTAGTAAATATCACTAATTACTGCTCATCTCCCCGCTAGAAATATGGGAGTCCTGTCAGTCTGCCCACTAAATGGCTCTCAAATCTGTTGCCTGTTTCCTGTTACTTACTTTCTTCTTTTTTTTTTGTGATACTGGGGATTGAACCCAGGGGCATTCTACCTCCAAGCTACACCCCCAGCCCCATTTTTATTCTTTGTTTTGAAACAGGGTCTCACTAAGTTGCGGAGGGCCTCACTAAGTGGCTGAGGCTGGCCGCGAACCCAGATCCTCCGGTCTCAGCCTCCCAAGTACTGGGATTACAAGCATGCACCACCATGCCTGGCTACTTATTCTCTTTCATCATCTAAGCTTATTTTTGGCCCAGACTGGTGCAACAATTCAGTCATAATTACTAAAGAATTCATATCCCTGTACCAGTTCACTATCTAGGCTTACTGAGGGTGATCTACATATTATGAAAATCTCACTGTACTCCTCCATCATTAATTCTTTCCCCATAGAGGTGAGCCCTAATTCCTTAGCTCTGCATCTCCAGATCTCTAGGGTCTCATCACGCATACTCACTTTCGTGTGTATTCTGACTGTGTCAATGGTTTGCAGCCCTCTGAATATGCAGCACATTCTTGTACAGTCTCTTCTGATTATAATACCCTGCTTCTCCTAAATTTAATGTGTCCTTCCAGAATCTCAAAGTACAGCAGTTCAAAATACAATAGAATGTGACACCAAGTAACATGTTTACTTTCACATGGAATCTTTCAATAGTAGCACAAAGATCAAGCTACCTAAGATACAACCTTGGGTTCATGATTGTCAGAACTTAAGATCTCAATACAAATAACAACAACTATTATTCAAAATTCATTAATATTTACTAAGAAACTTTGGTCAGAATCCAGAATTCAGTTTTAAACATTTATATGAGATTAACTGTAATCAGTACACAGAGCTGTTGGTATTTTAGAGTAATATGAACAGATAAGAATGATTATTTAATTATATATCTTACATATCCATTAGTCTGGATAAATATAGGTAAAACAAATTTTCCAGAACATATCCAATAAACACTGATTCTACTCAAAGCTCCAGAAATAAATTTGTTCTGGGTGATAGAAAATATAAGAAGATGAGCGGGGCTTGGTGGTACAGGCCTGAATGCATTGGGTTCTGGTTCTAGGTCTTTCCTCTCTGTTGCTGGATGCCTTGGAAAACATAGCATCCCATCGTCTTGTAGATGAAGACTTCCCTCTCCTGCCTTCTCCTCTGGTGCAATGCATCATACCAAAGGCAAATGTCAAGAAGCCACTGTGATCCGAGAAATAGAAATGTTTTCTTCTCTCTCTCAGCAGAGAGTAAGGCCCCATTCCTCTGCCCAACCCTGCCATGCCTGAAGAGCCCTGGTTCCCCATGAGTTGCTATAATGGCCATCATTAGCAATCAGAGAGATGCAAATCAAAACTACCCTGAGATTTCACCTAACCCCAATTAGAATGGCAATCATTAAAAGCACAAACAATAATAAATACTGGCAAGGATGGAAGAAGTAGGAACTCTGATACATTGTTGGTGGGATTGCAAATTAGTACGACCACTTTGGAAAACAGTGTGGAGGGTCCTCAGAAGAATGGGAATGAACCTACCATATGAACCATGGAGTTCTGATCAAGGAGGCCAGAATAAGAGATAACACAGAGCCAGGCACAGTGGTGCATGCCTGTAATCCCAGTACTTGGGAGGCTGAGACAGGAGGATCGCAGGTTCGAGGGCAGCCTCAGCAAGTAGTGAGACTCTCATCAACTTAGTGAGATGCTATTTCAAAATAAAAAATAAAGTCTTGCTGGGGGTGTAGCTCAGAGGTAGAATACCCTTGGGTTCAATTCCCAGAACAACAAGAACAAATGCCCTTTCATGTAACCATTGTGCTTTGCTCTATAGGTGTACTTCATACATCAGAACACTTGCCTAGAAACCCTTAAAATAATCCTAAGCCACATCTATTTTCTATAATTGTATCCAAATAATATTGAAATATCAGGTCAAGATCTAACTTCTCCACTGTGATTCACTCTTGTCAATGAGGAGGTTCTATAAAATGAATGAAAATATATACAGTGATACAAAGATACAAAGCTAAATATCGACAGTAGAAAAATGAAAATTAACTTAACTACCATTTTATTTTCCTAGCTAATATAAAATAGTATGAGGCATCACAGAACCCATGAAGTATAGAAAATAAATAAGTAAATTCCTGAACAATGTGGCAGAGATTTGATGTTACTTTTTTTTTTTTTTTTTGCGGTACCGGGGATTGAACCCAGGGGCGTTCTACCTCCGCGCTACACCCCCAGCCCTATTTTTTTTATGCTTTATTTTGAAACCAGGTCTCACGAAGTTGCACAGGGCCTCACTGGGGGGGGGGGAGAGAGAGAGAGAGAGACAGAGAGAGAGAGAGCTGAGGCTGCCTGTGAACCCCGATCCTCCAGTCTTCGCCTCCCAAAGTACTGGGATTACAAGCGTGCGCCACCACGCCCGGCTCCTGATGTTACCTTTAAATATGAAAAGAAGTCTATAATGTGTATCCATAGGATCCTAGATTTGTTTAACTGGTTATCACTAATGCCCCCATTGAAGTGCAATTGAAAATTAATATATCTGGCAGTAAAAAATATGACCATTAAAGAAAGTTCATGCATGACATTTTTATAGACTTGCCAAGTCTCTTGAATTCAGAATGTGGGACAGATGGTCACATGGTGAATTGTTCTCACCTACTAAGCTTTCTGCTACTTCGCTGATTTTTGATCTTCAGATGATTTGGGTCTCATTCCAAATGTATAGTAAATGGAAGTTCCCAATTGTCTTCACAAAAGGTATAATATCTATTGCATCTATGACAGGAAATTATATGAATTTTGTAGGCCTAAATCACTTTAAAGTCTTGCTATGTTTCTAGGTCCTTCATAGGGAAATTTTGAGTTTGTATGTAAGAGTCAAAATGATTTTCCTGAGAATATAATACACTCAAATCCTTATTTTATACTAAATCATTTTATTAATTCAATTTTTCACTAAGTCTATATTTAACAACGTTAATCATTTATTAATTCTATTTTACATTTTGTCATAATGGTAGGTGCATTCAACTGTTTGAGATGTTTAATTGGGTGGCTTAATCAATAGACTTTTATTTTCTCTCAGTAGTGGAAACTAAAGTCCCAGATGGAGGTGACAGTATTTTCCATTTCTGGTGAGGGACCTCTCCCTGACTTGCATAAGGCCACCTTCTTGCCTTGTCCTCACATAGTAGGAAGAGAGAGAGAGCTCTGCGGACTCATCCTTGTCCTCTTTATGTAAAGACACCAGTTCTGTTGGATTAAGGCCCTACCTGAATGATCTCACTTCGCCTTGATTACATCCTATAGGCTCTCTCTCCAAATACCATAATAATGGGAGCTAAGCCTTCACTATATGATTTTTTGGGGGTAGGAGCACAAGTAAATCCATATAATTAGGTTATCATTTTTCATCATTATAAAATAAGGTGAATTTTGACATAATAGGAGATAACATTTTTATATCCCTTCCATTGCATGAAAACGTAGATATTAGACCTACAATTTTGCAAAAGAATTATTATTCCTAAATTGGCATAATTTTGAATTTCAGTGGAAAGCATAGGTTGTAAATATAACTAATATAAATTTTATTTATTTATTTATTTGTGGGCAGAATCTTTCTAAGTTACTGAGGGTCTCCCTAAATTGCTAGGCTTTCCTCAAACCTGGGATCCTCCTGTCTTAGCCTGCGAAGTACTGGGATTACAGGAATGGGTCATATACTAATACAAATTTTAATGCCAATATGCCAATTATTATGGCTATAAAACAAAAAGATTTATTTTTTCACATGGCTTTTGGAAATCAAACTACTATTTATTGTCATTTTTTAAATTTAGGTACTGTTCACACTGAATCTTTCATACCCAGCAACATCAAATGGAGTAATTCATGAGGAGCATGAGTTTTATTATGCAAATGCCAGTATTTAAGACAATTACTCATGAGGATTGCATTGGTTAAATACCAGTGATCCACTGCTCTTGGTCACAGCTGATTAGAAGAGGACTGGTTGTGTGCGCTAAGGGCAGCCAGACTGAGGGTAGTCACATTAGTCAGGATCCCATGAAGGAACAAATCTTCCCACCCATACAGCTAGTAATGATAAACTAGACTGTCTTTCTCCTAGAAATTAGAGCCCTATTTTATAAATGAATTCACAATTTCATGAACCAAAGAAAAAAAGACCAAGGGAGTAGTAGAAAGCTGCTGAGTGTGTTGTGGGTAGGAGGAGGTATAGCAGAGCTCTGTCAGTGTGGAGTCCAGAAGCAGGATTTCAGAAATGTCTCTTACAGAAGTGAACAACAAACAATTTAACCCTAACCAAGAAAAATGTGGGTTTTGTCCTCAGCTTCTGAAAGATAATTTCTAATCTCTTGGATGCCCTGCCTCTTGAAAGTGTATTTGCTTACCTGAGAATCTTGGTTTATGCCAGGTAATCTAGCAATGTGATTTTATGGTATCAGCTAAACTTCCAGAATGGTTAGAGACTGAGTTCAGCCTTCTGGTAAGTCGAGCATGTCTACATGATGGGACCTCAGTAAAACAGTAGCTCAGATAAGCATCCCTGATTGCCAATACTTCATGTGTATTGTTATATTGTTGTTAGGAGAATTCATGCTGTCCCTGACTCCACAGAGAACAACTCCATGTTTGTAACTTTCCTGGACTCTGCCCTATGTGCCTTTTTCCTTCTGTGATTTTAATCTGTTATTTTCACTGTAATAAAACATAACTGTAGGTACAATAGTCCTTGAGTTCTGCGAATTCTTCTGGTCAATTATGGAAAAAGAAGTGGTCTTGGGGACCCCAAACTTACCATTGGTGTCAGAAGTGAGTGTAGTCTTATGGACTGTTCTCTAGTATAACAGGAAAAGAAAAGAAAATCCATTTGACATACCCGCCAGGCATCTTGAACAAGGCCTACTTATATATGTTTTTGATCTCCCCATGAAACCAGGTTGAATGTCCTTTCCAGGTTCCCATGAGGCCCAACCATGTGGATACCCACCGGCTGTGTATCCACATATATCCCCACAGTGAACGCTCCCTCTTAAGGATATCTAAGATAGTATCTGAAAGCATTGTTAAGAGCCCACCATTATAGTTAAAGAAGCAGTGTACATTTTCAATTCCTTTAGTTTCTTTATTTCACTCTGGCACATATGCTGTACGAAATTCAACTATTTGTAGAAGAGATTTGTTATGGTCTATGAACTCTGGTAAGGAAATATGAGATAAGGACAAGAAAACCAATGTGGGTAGCTGTAGAACAACAACAATAAAAATATATTGCTGTAGAAATTTTGCTCTTTGGGTTTAGAGGAAAGTCATTCTAAGGTATCTGGTAAGCTTTATGAGATGAGAAATGGCTTTTCAGGTATCTCTCCCTGTGTTTACCCTGCTGCCGCTGGGATGCCTCCTGATGCTATGGGCACTTCTTTTTACATGGATACTCTCACCAAAAAGATGCCTGTCCTATGATTCATTTCCTTGGGACTCCTTTATATTTTTTCCTCCAAGAAATAGGTTGCTAATATAATAAATGTGCCCTGACTGAGTTATTTGGTGGCACTGGATTAATACCAAAGCCTCAGAGATAACATTCATTTTTAAATGTGTAACCACAAATCAGAGAAACACTTCTCATGCTAAGCCTTTCAGTAAACTAGCAGCATGGGGTCTTTGCCTGCAGTTGTGTTTTATTCTGCCACTAGTGTACTCTGAGGCTTCAAACAAAGCATTTAACCCTCTTATGTATCCTCACCTGGTCCTACAATGAGAGCCTGACACTGGCTAATAGCATTTGCTCTATGTAAGGCGAACATATATCCCAACTTTCCTGCAGCAGTGACAATATATGCCTTGCTCTGGCATATTAATTAATTAATTATTAATCGTGCCCCCTTTGCTCTCAAAAGTGTTCCAGTTTGAATGATTTCCAAGCCGACTTTTTGTCAAATGCCCAATTTATAGGGAACTCTCCTATTATGTCTGTCTGATCATTCTGCAGTGGTATGCACAGGTGAGACCTACCCGCTCAAAGGGCTATAGTTGAACCTCACCCTGGTTTAAGAGCCAAACACACCAGTGTGTGACTTAAGCAGTATCTTTTTACAATTTAGAATTGCTACAGCGACTGAGTCATTTTACCCAAAAGGGTTTAAATATATAAGTTCTGCTTCTAAAAGTAGTTATTATTTTTTAGGATATCAATATACTATTTTTCCTTGTTTATTCTTTTCTACCTCAAACCTTCACCCCTGCTAATACTATAAATCAGAAGGGAGCAAAAGTTATCTCACTATAATTATCTATGTATACATATCCCTCAATTCATTGAAATCTTTCCTTTTTAAAACGCTCCACCATCCAGGAGACTCTAGTGAACATATTCATGTTTCAAACAAATCTGCCTTTGTTAATCATCAAAAGGTATTTTCTTTAATAAGTGAAGCTCTGCAGGCCCTGCAGCTGTGTTGTTTATTTTATAGCAAGCACAAAGACAATTTATTTTTTAAATACTATAATTAGATTAGTGTTCCCTTTACTGAAGCATCTGTAGGAAAATCAGTGTGTTTCTTTGAATGAAAGAGCAGTCACATTTATTTTTATTAAATTTGAACTTGTCCTCTGAGATAGCTGAATTTAATTTTATGTTCTAATACAACAGGTAATATTCTAATTTTTTTTTTCAGATAAAGTCCTAGTTTCCCCAAAAAGGAGATTGGAGTGAATTGAATCTCCTGACTCCAATTTTATGAACTGCATTAAAATCTCTCTAGGGTGTAGGATTACGTTTGTGTTGAAGAATGACTACATTAAGGTATGTATTTGCATACATAAACAAATATATCTGGATGGTTATCTATGACCTGTCATTGACACACAGAGTATCACAGAATACAATAATATTATAACTTTGTTATGACTCTGTAGGTCTTTACTAAAAAGTTTGAAGTGCTGTTTATAAATCAAAAGATTATATTCCAAAGCAGATGTATCTTTAAAGTTTTGGAGAATAGATTGTCTGCCTAAGCCAGGCGTGGTGGCACATGATTGTAATCCCAGTACTTGGGAGGCTGAGACAGGAGGATCACAGGTTCGAAGCCAGCCTCAGCAACTTATTGAGACCCTGTCTCAAAATAAAAAATACAATAGGGCTGAGGTGTAGCTCAGAGGTAGAATCCCTCTGAGTTCAATCCCCAGTACCACAAAAAAAAAAAATGTCTGCCTAGACAGCAAGTAAATGACCCAGAAAAGAAGTCATCACATAATTGACCAATCACTTTCTTCTCTCACTTTTGCATAGCCAATTAGGAAAATACTATTTTCTATATGCCTTTTTAATCTTAGCTGGTGAAAGAAATGTATTCTTGGTATTATGCCTTTGACAAGAAAATATTATACTAGTTCGCTATTGTGAAACAACAAAACCACAAAAACAGTGACTTAAGATAATTTGTGATTATCTTTCATGGTTTGTGGGCTGCCTGGGCTCGGCCGGATGCTTCTTCCTTGGTGACTCTCAATCAGAAAAAGTAAAATCGTGGCTGGGGCTGGAGTTATTTGAGGGCTCAACTGGGATAGGCATCCAAGTGAGCATTTCATTACATAGAGCTGGCTTTTCAGGTGAGATTGTTCAAACAGCAGGGACAGTCCTCCTCCCCCTCCTCCTCCCTCTCTTCCTCCCTCTCCTGTCTTTCTCTCCCTCCTTTTTACATGGCCTGTCTAATGTGGCTATTTTGAGCTTCCTTGCAGCATGTCAGTCTCTGGGTGATTGCTTTCTTATTTGGGAACAAGTTTCCCCCAGAGCAAATATTTTAAAATACCAAACAAAACTGCATGGTTTCTTCTAACCTAACCTGGAAGTCACCGAGCCTCAGTTTTGCTGCTTTCTGTTCTTTACACAGACTCAATGTGGGAGGAACTACCCAGAAGTGCTGGAGGAGGAGTATGGATTTTTTTTTGTCATGATTTTTAAAAAAATGCAATAAACTCCATAAATATAAATTTGCCCCACAGTGTTTTTTTCATAATTTTTGAGTCTACATTTATCCCCTCAAATAAACATAGTTTTATTACCTTTCTCTTTCAAGTTAGTATCATAATTACTTTCTGATACATCTATTTATAAAAGATCATTTTATTTCAATAATATGAAGATTCTATGTAACAAGCAGACTCTACATAGCTTCTTACAGTATTATTTGTTAATTTGGGGGACATAATTTATTTCAGTCATGAAGAATTCTTACTGTCAATCAGCCAAGCAATAACACAACTTTCTACAAAGAGAAAAATAATGTTTTAGACACTTATTATTAGAGATCTAACAAAGGAACATATCAATTTCTCAGTAATAGCAATGAATTCTAGCATTTCTCATCTTAATTTTCAGCCGCAGTTGTTAATATCCATAAAAAGAAAATAGAAGTTAAATAATTTTTCAAAACACATTTTAGATATTAGAATATCTAATTTCTTATTTGATTCATAATTTTATTTATATTTAAAACCAGAAGAGACCTAAGGATATATAGTATTTTTGTATAATTTCCCACAAATCCACTACTTTATTTATCTAATAAAGAATATAGATTCTACTGAGTGAAGACTTCTTTTAATCTCAGAAAAAGAACATGGAAGTCTTAAGAACTAAACCAATTTTTCAGTAATGTTTTTCAAGATTTTTTGTTGTTTGCTTTCTCTTCTCTGAAACATTTTTCTCCTATTTGAAGTCAATAAATTTAAAATGTATGCAATCAAAATTTTCTTGTAACTTCCTCTCCAATCAGTTTGAGTTGTAGACACAAAAGATAAAAAGTTTGAGAAAGATCTATAAACTACTATAAAAGCAACACAAAATGTTAGAATCTCTATTTTTGCTTTGTTTTGCTTTTAGTACTGGGGATTGAACTTAAGGGTGTTCTAACTCTGAGCTATACCCCAGACCTATTTTATTTTTTTATTTTGAAACAGGGTATTGAAACAACTAAACTGTTGAGGGTCTTACTAAGTTGCTAAGACTGACCTTGAACCTGCAATCCTCCTGTCTGAGCTTCCGAGTACAGGAATTACAGGCAAGGGCCACCACGCCTGGTTTAGAATCTAAATTTTTTGACAACTAATTATCACAAAATGATGCTGCTTAAATTTATTGTTTTAAGATCAAATATTATGCCCAAGAGAAGGTTTATTTAAGATATTCTTTGGAATTTAGGAAACCATGTAGATGTGTAGCATCATCTTAAACAGAGACTATATATTAAAGCATCAGACACAGGGAAATAAGAAGAGGCAGAAGGTTAAATAGAATAAAAAAAAAATAACCCTTAAATACTTTTTAAAATAAATAAAAAGAAGAAAGAAAAGCCAGAATAACAATTCAAAATGGAGAAAAATTTAGAGGCAGCCACAGAGAAGTATAAGCATATTTTCATGTTAATAAAAAAAATCTTAGGAAGTTCTGTTTAAAAAAAAGAAAAGAAAATCATTATGAGCTAATGTGACATACTGTAAAAGTGTTGCAGAAAAATGGAGTCACAATTCATAAGGCAATTTTTACATTAAAGGGACACACAATGTTTTAGATAAGATCTCCCAAGCAAGGTTAAATATTATATTTCTTTTGCATTCTAGTCCTCTATAACCATATTCAAGAATTTCATTAGTTTATTTTAAAATCTAATTTGTCCTGACTGATGGCCTCAATGATTTTTGTTCTCTAAAATAAAACCCTAATTTATTTGTTGATAAACATGTAAGAAGACAATTCCATTTTATAAATGTTGTTTTTAATTTTATTTTCTATTCATCGGTGAATTTGTGTCAAATAGTCCCTAAACTTTCTCTGTAATGAGTAACACAATCTTATTTTATCATTTGACATAGTTGTCATAATTTCTTATCAGAATGATTAATTTTTTTCTCACTTTTATGTGGAAAAATGCAGAAGTAGGAATGGACAGGATGAAGGTGATGATGGTGATGGTACTCGTGTTATAGAAAGATTAAATATAAAGTAAAAACTTAAAGCGATAATTTATATAGAAGAGGGTTTAGGAATTTATTTTTAATAAAGTGAATGAATGATGTATTTTCAGTACCATGCTTCATAATTCAGAAATGGCAATTTGTGCCCTTCATTTTAGTTCAAAAGGAAAACCTTATGTGTGAGGCCGTGTTTTCCAGGTAGCAAATATATAAAAGTGTGTCTTCATCTCAACCTTTAACCGCTTTGTGGGGAGGCTGATTAATTTGTGACTCAGCCCATTCTTCTGTTCAAGAGACTGACCCATGCCTGTCCTATGGACTTGCTGCTGATTCCTTTAGCCCTGAAGCTGTGCCTAGTACACCTTGAAACATCTTTCTCCAATTGTTCTACTACAACTCAGGACCCAAAAGTTGCCTAGGGTCCCTGATGTTATTCATTACCTTCACAACCCCTCTCAATAACCATGGATAAAAAAAAATGTTGGGGAAAAAAATTCTGTCTGTACTGATCATGAAAAGACTTCTTATTATTGCCTAATAATACAACATAACAACTATTTCCAAAGCATTTGCATTGTATTCAATCTTATAAGTAATCTAGAGATGATTTGAAGTATAGGGCAGAATGTGTATAGGTTATATAAATACTATGCCGCTTTATATAACGGACATGAACATCCATGGATTTTATTATCTGCAAAGGATGAGGGAGACTTTAACTGATTTACCACTGTAGATTTATTTTTTAATCACCATGGATTTCTCATTTATGTAGGTATTAAATTCTTTTTTTTTTTTTTTGCGGTACCGGGGATTGAACCCAGGGACGTTCTACCTCCTCGCTATACCCCCGGCCCTATTTTTTATAATTTATTTTGAAACTGGGTCTCACGAAGTTGCGGAGGGCCTCACTAAGTAGAGAGAGAGAGAGAAAGAGAGACAGGGAGAGAGAGAGAGAGAGAGAGAGAGCTGAGGCTGGCCGCAAACCCGTATCCTCTGGTCTCCGCCTCCCAAAGTACTGGGATTACAAGCATGCGCCACCATGCCCGGCATGTAGGTATTAAATTCTCATTGTTACTGATCACAGCTGTTTATATGCAAGTTATCTTATTATAAAAGCAATACATGAACTAGGCATGGTGGTGCCACCTATAAACCCAGTAGTTGGGAGACTGAGAGGAGGATTGCAGGTTCACTGCAAGTTTCAACAATTTAACCACCCTCAGCAGTTTAGTGAGACCTTGTTTCAAGATAAAAGATCAAATAGGACTGAGGGGTATAGCTCAGAGGTAGAACACCCTTGCCTTCAATCCCCAGTACCACAAAAAAATAAAAAAGTAATATATGAACATTGAAGAAAATTTGTGTCAAAGGGAGTGATCACATGTTGAAAGGAGAAGCCAGAGACCTGATGTTTTAGTCAGCTTTTCTCATCGCCTTGACCAAAAATACCTGACAAGAACAACTTAGAGGAAGAAAGGTTTATTTGGCTCATGATTTTATAGGTTCAATCCATGATGGCTGGTACCAAGGCAGAAATGTGGTTTCAGTTTGTGACTGAAGAAAGCTTCTCACCTCATAGCAGTAGGAAGTAGAGAGCCAGAGGAAGGAACCAGAGACAAATATAGTACCCAAGGAAACACCCCAGTGACCTACGTCCTCTAGCCACACCTTCCCTGCCTATAGTTTCCACTCAGTAAGTCCATTCAAATTATTAATCAATCAATGGACTTATCCATTGATGAAAGTAGAGCCCTGATTCAATTATTTCACCTCTGAACCCTTTTGCCTCACTGATACATGAGCTGTTCCAGGGGATATGCTATAATCAAACCATAACACCTGGAAATGGTCAGTCTTGTTCTTTTTGTAAGAATGCTCTCCCAAGAACTAACCAGGGTGCCACAATAACTACACTAATCTCTTCCAAGTGTGATACCTCCACTGACCTAATCATCCCCACTAGCTCCCCCTCTTAAAGGTTCTACCTCTTCCCAACATAATCATAATAAGGACCAAACTTCTAACATATGAACCCTTCGGGGACACATTCAATCCATCTAAACCACAGCACTTACCTTGCCTCATGGTAGGGTACAAAACTCTGGTTCCTACCCTTTTGTTCAATCACATTTCTACACAACTGCCCATTCTTCATCGAAATTAACCAGGTGCTATGTGCATGTGTGTTTCTATCACACTAAATCTCAATATGATGTATGACTACAGTGTAACAATAAAAGTATGTTTGTTAAAAGAACTGAGCATAAAAATAGTTTTCCCTTGGTCTTTAGGTCTTCATTTCTAAAGACTCTGGTATGTCGCATAAAATTTTGATTAAATGAATATGTGCTTTTCTCTTGTTAACCTGTCTTTTGATATGAGTGTCAGCCATGGCCTGTGATAACAGAGGAGAGTTATCATACCCTTCTACCACTACAACTGCTTTCAAAATGTGCTTTAATAAATCTCTGATGAATAGTGCCGTGATAAAAATCCCTGAAAGCAAATATTTTACTGCCATTCTGATTATTTTTGTAGGAAAGTTTCTCAAAAGGAGAATTAGAGACTGAGTCTATCTGAAGACTTTTGTTACGTATTATCACAGTATTTTCCAGAAAGAATGTATCCAGTCTTACTCCCACCCAAAGAAGTGTCTGGGAATGCCTAACTAAGCATGACTGGTTTCCATTGGAAAACTTTTAGATGTGGGGCATCATTGTACACACAGACTATATCTAAGAGACAACTGGAATAAACACCCATAGTCACTCAATAATTATATGTGTACAAAATAAAATTTTGGTGCTTATAATACAAGAAGCAAATTGTTGTTTTTTAAAAAATACTCATTTATGACTGATACATAACAAATAGCTGAAATGCATAGTTTTGCTCTTATGCAAAACTATGGGGGGGTAGCAATCTGATGTTAAATACACAATAATTTTAATTCAAATTTTTATATTACTAAAAACTTGTTTCTTCTATACTGACCTTGTCTGCATTGTTTCTTTTTTTAATTATCTAGTCGTGGATTTCTTTTTTTTTTTTCGGTACCAGGGATTGAACCCAGGAGCCTTCTACCTCCGCGCTACGCCCCCGACCCTATTTTTTATACTTTATTTTGAAACCAGGTCTCACGAAGTTGCGGAGGGCCTCACTAAGGAGAGAGAGAGAGAGAGAGAGAGAGAGAGAGACAGGGAGAGAGAGAGCTGAGGCTGGCCGCGAACCTGGATCCTCCGGTCTCCGCCTCCCAAAGTACTGGGATTACAAGTGTGCACCACCATGCCCGGCTCTAGTCGTGGATTTCAGTACTTTGATAAGTAGTATTTTTAGTGATTTCTTTAGATATCCAGCAAGAACACTTGATATATTTTTAACAATTTGTCATATTCATTGCATGTAGAGTTGAGCTATAGTTTAGTAGTTGGGTTGTTATACCAACTATCCACACTATTAACTATTAACGTGGGAAAGCTTATTACAGTTAGCTCTTCATATCAGTGGGTTCTGCATCTGTGTAACCAACCATGGATGGAAAGTATTTGAAAATAAATGCATCTGTACTGAATATGTAAACTTCATTTGTGTCCTTAATCCCTAAACACCATAGTAAAACAGTATAGCTATTTCTAAAGTAATTACATTGTATTATTCATTATAAGTAATCCAGAGATGACTTATTATACAAAAGGATATGGATAGGCTATATGCAAATGCAATGCCATTTTAAATAAAGGAGTTAAGATCTAAGGATTTGGTATCTGAAGAGGTCCTGCAAAAATATCCTGTGGAGATCAAGTGACAACTGCAGTCTAAAACTTGAAATTAAAATAAAACGTACCAGAAAAGATCACTGTGATAAGTACATGTGATAATTCATATGACCTTTAAGCACATGATCTTAAATAACAAGCACTAAAAGTATAAATATTATTTTACGATTATTATCATTATTTCTGTTGCTTAGCATGGACTTTATTATACAAAATCAGTTAAAAATTAACCTGTATTTTTTTGTTTGTTTATAAATTACCCAACATTTCTCTGTTCACAGTTCCCTTACTGTTTTAATAATTTTGTTCGGAATGTCCCTAGGCCAAAAGAAATATCTATTACTAATGATTATTAAGTAATTATACCCAAACAATTTATAAGTATTCATATCTGACTAATAACTTCATAGCTGTTTTTAAAGTGCACATACTTTGAAAAAATTTATTATTTCATTCTTAACTAATTATAATTATGAATGGAATATGTGGGCCTACTAACTATTACACAACTTCTCAAATATTGCAATCAGATTGGACCCTGCCACCCATACTTTTTAACACGAATTGAATTTTATGGTTTACTTCTATCACAGTAATTATTGTGATAAAAATATATGATGTCAATGAAAGCAAAGTAGCTCTGTCTAAAGAAGACAGTGCACTTAAAGTTAGTAGTTTTTGTCAGACAGATGTTGAACATTGCTATATCTTTCTTAAAAATCTAAAGTATTCCATGGTGCCTCTCTGAGTTGGTTGGAGTACCCTTGGTTGCCATGGTGCAAAGTTTGTGTATCATGAGGTTGTACGTTTTATTTTAATCAATTAATTTTTGTGGTACTGGAGAGTGAACCCAGGGACATTCTACTTTTGAGCTATACCCCTACCCCGTTTTATTTTTTTATTTTGAAACAGGCTTTTGCCAAATTGCTGAGAGTCTCACTAAGTTGCTGAGACTGGCCTTGAACCTGCGACCTGGGATCCTCCTATCTCAACCTTCCAAGTGCCTGTATTACAGGTGTCCACCACCATGCCTAGCCTGAGGTTATATGTTTTTACATTAGATTAACTTTCTCCTCCTCCTCCTCCTCCTCCTCTTCTTCTTTGTTGTTGAAGGTTAAACTCAGGGTGATTCTACCTCAGAGCTACACCTCATCCCTTCTTATTATTTTTATTTGGAAGCAGAATCTCGCTAAGTTGCTAAGGCTGGTCTTGAACCTCTAATTCTCCTATCTCAGACTCCCAAATACTGGTATTACAGGCATGTACCACCATGCCACCAGCTATTGTTTTTTTCTTATTGTTGTTGTTCTTTATATACAATTCTTCAATATATTTTTATTTGCCTCCAATAATCTGAAAATGTTTCTGTTTTTTTTCCTTTAATAACAAAATTTACCAATATCATTTAAAAACTCTCTGTTTCCTTCTTTTTTGTGGTACTGGGGATTGAGGCCAGGGACATTCTACCTCTGAGCTACACCCCAAGCCCTATTTTTTATTTTTATTTTTGAAACAGGGTCTTGCTAGGTGATGAGAATCTCACTATTTGCTGAAGCTGTCCTCGAACCTGCGATCCTCCTGTCTCAGCCTCCCAAGTACTGGGATTACAGGCGTGTGCCACCATGCCAGGCTTTATTTCCTTTATCACATATCAAAATAGCACATAGTCTATATGCATCCGAATCACCAAAGGTACTCGTAAATAAGGCCAGCCTTGATTAGAATGCTTGCAGATGGGACTACAGAATCTGGATATTATAAACAACATTGATAAATAACACTTGAGGACTCTAAACTTGAGAATGATTTTCCTTGTATCTCTCTATGTATTATCTATTCTATTTCACTGCCCTTTGGTGACTAAATTGATTTTAATTGCTATGGCTCTATGTTTCCTTACCAGATAGAAAAGGCCCATTCCCAAACTCTTATTTTTCAAAAGGATGGCTATTTGGCTTCCTTATTTTGAAAATGAATCGACAATTTCTTTACACCTCTCTTCTTCTCTTTACTCAAAAATTATCATAGATTTCTTCACATAGACCCCTGATATTTTTACTTAGAGATAATATTTCTAAATATTCAAAATGTATTATATGTGACTTAAGTATTATCATCATTGTTATTATAGATAAATACAAAATGCTTTTATTTATCTATCTGTGTGGGGAAGTTTATTTAAGTTGTTTAAGAATATAACCATAATACCTCTAAGCAATGAAACTTTATCCTCTCTTTCAAATATTCACAACTCTTTATTTCCTTTTTATGCTATATTTCTGTAGAGGAACTTTAGGACTGAGATAATAATATCTTTGTCTTGATTTCACCTTCACATTTTACTGTTAAGGAAGATAATGTTTTTATTTTGAGTTACTTTTAATCAAGTTATGCAGATTTATATACATATCTAGTTTTAAGATTTACAGTTTACAAAACCTTTTTGTTTAATTAATGTTAAAAGATTTCCAATTTTTTTTCATTGAGATCATGCACTTTTTCTTACACATCTTCATATTCACTATTCACTCAGTATGGAAGAATGACTCAGAAACTTGTATTCAAATTTTTTTTTTTTTTGCAGTACCAGGGATTGAACCCAAGGGCGTTCTACCTCCGAGCTACACTCCCAGCCCTATTTTTTATCCTTTATTTTGAAACTGGGTCTCATGAAGTTGCGGAGGGCCTCACTAAGTAGAGAGAGAGAGAGAAAGAGAGAGAGAGAGAGAGAGAGAGAGAGGGCTGAGGCTGGCCGCGAACCCGGATCCTCCGGTCTCCGACTCCCAAAGTACTGGGATTACAAGCGTGAGCCACCACGCCAGGCCTTTGTATTCAAATTTGAATTCTAATAAGCCTGGCATTGTGGTGCATGCCTGTAGTTCCAGTACTTGGGAGGCTGAGACAGGAGGATCTCAGGTTCGGTTCAGGACCAGCAACAGCAACTTAGCAAGACCCTTAGCAACTCAGCAGGACACTGATTCAAAATGAAAAGTAAAAAGGGCTGGGATGTAACACAGAGGTAGAATGCTCCTGGGTTCATCTCCAGTAGAAAAAAATAAAAATAAAAATCGAATTTCACCACTTACTCACTGCATGATTTGGGGCAGGTTTCTCTCTCTCTCTCTCTCTCTCTCTCTCTCTCTCTCTCTCTCCCTCCCTCCCTTCCTCCCTAGTTCCCTCGCGCTCTCTAGCTCTTTCTCTCTGGGACTCAATTCTCTCATCTGTAAAATAACAGAAATATCCATGGATTGTCATTCGAATTAAAAGATGGGATGTTTATAAAATGCTTAAAGCAATATATGGCCCATTCTAAATTCCCAATTAATTCTAGTTGTCACCAGCACCATTGTAATTATTGATGTCATTATTATGTTCCTAGACAAGAAGTTACTTTATCCTGATGAGATGCTTTCATGAAATTATTGAATTATTGGCTATATTTTATTTGCATTTCCTCGTCCTGTGTTCATTCATATTACTCTGTAATTTTGCTTTTTCAGTTTTCATATCAAAGTTTTATTTATTTCATATGACAGTATCAAATTTGCTATCATTTTCTACCCTCTATAAATTTATAGCATGGTAATTATTTTAAAGGTAAGATAGTTCACAAGTAAAACAATTTAGCCCTGAACCTTTTTTCAAAGGTAAATTATGTATCATCATTTGTTGATAGAAGCTATATATAATTTCTTAAGCCAATTTTAGCATTATCTTGTTTTATTAGCTTAGAATTATGCATAGTCTTTATAAATATTGAGTATTTTCTACATTTGCTATTATATGACTCAGATAAATTCAATTTTCCCTCACATTCTTGTAAGAGAAGTTTCTCCCCCTTCATTTCAAGCCATGTAAAAAGGAATTCAAAGAGACCACTCGAGCCAGGCAGAGTGGCACAACTCTATAATTTCAGTACTTGGGAGGCTGAGACAGGAGGATTGCACATTTGAGGACAGCCCATGGTAACTTAGTGAGATCCTGTTTCAAAATGAAATTTAAAAATAGGGCTAGGGCTGTAACTCAGAGGTAGAACACCCTTTGATTCAATCCCCAGTACTCTGCCTCCCCCACCATACATAGAGAGACACTCAGATTGCATAGTCTATTCTCTGTAGTCTATCTGTGAGGTACATTTAACTGATGTCTGACTTTTGCCTGAGAAATGTAAGTGGTAAACTGCTGGTTTATAATCTGGGGAGCAGTCTACAAGGATAGAAGAATACACTGGGAAGAGCTCTTTTTCCACTGATATCAGAGTAGAAACTGTATTCCCCATGTCCTCGATGAGGGCCACATGGGAGAGACCAGCTAAGTTCATTTTAAAAGGGAACTCTCAAACAGGGCTCCTTGACAGGGGGTTAGCAAGTCAGTGGCAGCACAGCATGTTGGATGTCTAAACTGATAGTGGATGTCAGCAGTTGTGTGCTGATAAATGTGGTACGTAGAAATGTAATATCCAGCTCTCTGAGGAAGAAGGAATGCCTTATTCATATATAACTTTTATATACATACTGTTGATAAAAGGATGTATAGGAGATGGTTTTGAAATAATCATGAAGTATGCAATGTCTATATTATAAATTCTATCTAACCAAAGCACTCTCTGACATTTTTCTTTCACTGATTTTTCCCAAATTTTGAATCCCTAGTCAACTTACCCTTGCAATGGATAAATTAGTGTCCATCTCATACGGATGTTGATTGTTATTTTTTAATACACTGATGAGTAAAATGAGAGGAAAACAACAAAGACACACGTAGGAACTTCCCTCCTGCTTAATGACATGAACAAGCTCTTTGCCCATTCAATAATAGTTTTCAAATACTGGAAGAAGAGTGCATTTGTTTTCTGTGTCTTTTAGTATAATGGCTAAAACTTAACACACTTTGATCTATAATTAATATTTTATCCATAGTTTTCTTGAGTCTATACAATCAATAAAATAATAACTAAAATTTCCTTTATAGTATTTGCCCATTTTGATGGTATATCTAATTTTACCATGGACAATTTAAAATTACCAACATGATATCATTGGGTACAGAATGGGAAGCATTTGACTTGGCTCGGTAGCTCATCATTATATAGCCAATCCTCATTATTCATGGATTCCATATTTGTGAATTAGACTACTCATGAGAATGAGTGTTTTTAGCCAGGCGTGGTGGCGCACTCTTGTAATCCCAGTACTTTGGGAGGCAGAGACCGGAGGATCTGGGTTCGCGGCCAGCCTCAGCTCTCTCTCTCTCTGTCCCTGTCTCTCTCTCTCTCTCTCTCTCTACCTAGTGAGGCCCTCCGCAACTTTGTGAGACCCAGTTTCAAAATAAAGTATAAAAAAAAATAGGGCCGGGGGTGTAGCACGGAGATAGAACGCCCCTAGGTTCAATCCCTGGTACCGCAAATAAATAAATAAATAAATAAATAAATAAATATAAAAATAAAAAAAGAATGAGTGTTTTTAATTACAACAGCAGTGCTCGCAGCCCTCCGGTGCTCTGCTCAGCCCTTCTGTGCCCAGGTTTATGTACATAATGACAAAAATGAGTTGTCTGATGCTCTTGCTTCCAGCTGAGGCTGATCGAGGCAACACTGATTTCTTAATTCAGTTCTCAGATTGTAAGTATTCCTTTTGTGGCCTATTTAGTGCCACGTTTTTTACATTTTTGTGCTTTTTGTTGGTGATTTTTCTGCTGAAAATAGTTCCCAAGCATAAAGCTGAAATGTCAACTAATGTTCCTAGTCTAAGAAAGCTGTGATACGCCTTATGGAAAAATATGTGCGTTAGATAAGCTTCTGTCTGGCATGAGTTATAGTGCTACTGGCCATGAGTTCAGTGTTAATTAATCAAAAACATATTAAGTAGATGTATTTAAACAGAAACACACATAAAACAAGGTTATGTATTGATCGGTTGATGAAAATGTCCTGACCAGAGGCTCATAGAAACCTAACTCTGAAATTCCCCTAGCAGCATTGGTTCAAGTATTCACTAATTCATTGTTCACTTGACGTTATGGGACATTATCACTATGAATAATGAGGCTCTGCTATATAGTATTTCCACCATACCTACAAAACAGACATAAATAACTTCAAGATCGTAAATAATAGTAAAATGTAGTAAAATTTTTAAAAAGTGATTAATTGTGACTTTTACCTTAAAGTAATTAACAGTGAATGTATAGTATTTGTTTTTTTTAATAATAGCTGTATTGGTTCATAAAATTCTTGAAAATAGCTCTTGTGAGCCTGTATGGGCCAGCTCCTGCACACCAATGAAAGGAAGCGACTGGGAGGGGTCTTTATTAAGCACACAAAGTAGATTTTAAGAAAATAAAAACCTGTCTATTTGTGTGTATAAATATAAATGTTTACATAAGATGACCAGGGAATGCCTCACTGAAAAGATGGCTTTTGAGTTAGGCCTGAGAGAAAGCAGAGAGCCAGTTCTACAGATGTTTGGGGAACATTTTCCATACAGTGGGAATATCAAGTGCAGAGGCTCTGATGTGAGAGATGATTAGTGTGTCTGAGGAGGCCAGAATAGCTTGTGCAGAGCAGGCAACACATTCAATAGCAGATGAGATCAGAGCATTTAAAGGGGGCCAGAAAATGTGCAACTTCACAGATCATTTTAAGACTTTTTGCTTTTACTCTGCTAGATGGAGAGCAGTTCGAGGGTCATTAGCAGAGGGTTATTAAATCTAACTTTCTACCATGATTACACTATCTGCTATGTTGGGAATAAACTGGAGCCAGGCAAATATAGAATCTGGGAGACCAGTTAAATTGCTATTTCTATTTTCCAGATAATAAATGATTATGACTTGCTCAAGAAGGGTAGCAGTGCTAATGGAAAGAAGTACTCAGAATCCAGATATGAATTAAAGATAAAGCTTACAGGACTAGCTGCTGGAATGAATGTGGTGTGTGAGATAAAAAATGTAATCAAGAACTATTCCAAATGTTTTAGTCTGAACAACTAAAAATAAAGAGGATGTTTTCTGAAAAATCTAGATATGTGACAAGGAGATATCAGAAACTCAGTTTTGAATATATTGAGAGTGTAAGTCCTATAAGATGTCCAACTGGAGATGTCAAGCAGATGTTGGACATATATGTCTTTATTTACAGTAACATTGTAAGCTCACTTAGGGAGTCAACAACATAGAGTCTAATCAAATCACATTTGAAAACAGTGCAAAGCATTTGGATCCTCATACATTTAAAAGGTAAGGAGATAAAAATAAACCAGTAGAAAAGACCAAGAAGATGGAACCAGAGATGGAAGTTGTAAACTGGAACAATATCCTGCCCTGAAAACCAAGATAAACTAAGATAAGGATGTGTTTTAAGGAGAAAGGAATAAACAGTATCATACTGTGCAGAGGATTTAGAAATGAGCATTAAGCCGGGCATGGTGGCACACGCTTGTAATCCCAGTACTTTGGGAGGCGGAGACCGGAGGATCCAGGTTCGAGGTCAGCCTCAGCTCTTGCGAGTGTGTGCGTGCGCACTCTCTCTCTCTCTCTCTCTCTCCCTGTGTCTGTCTGTCTCTCTCTCTCTCTCTCTTTCTACTTAGTGAGGCCCTCCGCAACTTCGTGAGACCCGGTTTCAAAATAAAGTATAAAAATAGGGCCGGGGGCATAGCACAGAGGTAGAACGCCCCTGCGTTCAATCCCCGGTACCGCAAAAAAAAAATATGTACATAGAAATGAGCATTAGATTTGGATTTCATTTGCCAGAATCATTTTCTTTAACATGTTGAGGGGAATGAAAACTTTTTAAAATGGATTTAAGAGAGACTTGGAGGAGGGATAGTAGAGAAAGTATATATAGAAAATTCCAAGTGTTTTTCTCTAAGAGGAATGACATGGGGAATGGGAAAATGTGGAACTTAGTTATTTTGTTTTATAAGCCAAAAATCATCCATAGTTGGAAGCATGTAGAATGGGGGAAAATGTGATGGTGCAGGAAATCAAGAGAATAATAACTCTAGCAATGTCTGCATACAGGTAAGAGGAAGGAGATCTAGCACATAGGAAGAGGCATTAGCCTTATTGAGCACAAAATGCCATGTTCTTACAAATGAGAGAGAGGGTTCAGTAAAAGATGATGGTGAAGGCAGGAGGGTAGAAATGTGGATAAGTTATACTAGATGTTCTTCATCATATTATTAGCTAAAATAAATTGTAAGGTCATAAAAAGGGATCTATCAGTATTATTTCCTCATAGTGTATCTTTAAATAAAATTACAATCAATTTTTGTCCCATTTAATTTCCTATTGTCTCTGCAAATAACATTGTCATCCTGATTTATTTTTTGGGGGGTACTGGAGATTGAACCCAAGGCCATTCTGCATCAGAGTTACACCCCAACCCTTTATATTTTTTTTTATTCTGAAACAGAATCTGGTTAAGTTGCTGAAGCTGACCTTGAATCTGTGATCCTCCTGTTTAAGCCCCATAAGCGCTGGGATTATAGGAGTGTGCCACCTTGCCCTGATTTTTTAATAAGTAAAACAAAGCATATTTATCATAAGGTATATTTTATTTATATCTTTGAGTTTATGTTAATAATTATTATGGCTATGTAGACCACATTCCATTTGCACATATCTTCATCAGTCATCTAGAAAGTGTGTACCTTGATTTTTACACTAGTGGGTGGTTATGTTTAAATTTTTAGAAATTTCTTTAACAAAATTTTATAATCAACTAATCAAGAACAACATGGAAATCCAAGTAGGGTGGTGCACAGCTGTAAATCCAGTACTTGGGAGGCTAAAACAGGAGGACTGCTGGTTCAAGACCAGCCTCAGCAACTTAGCAAGACCCTGTTTCAAAATAATTAATAAAATATGGCTGGGGATGTATCTAAGAGGTGGTAGAATTACCCTGGGTTCAATCCCCAGTAGCAAAATAATAATAATAATATAATAAATATTAATAATAATAATAATAGTTGCATTATCTGGGAATAACACAACCTATAAAAAATAAGGAAAGAGAAGAGAGAAGGAAGGAAGGGAGGGAGGGAGGAAGGAAAAGATGGAGAGGGTGAGAAACTAGAAAACCGAAGAGAAGGAAGAAAATGCATAAAGGGGAAGGAAAGGTTTTCAGGAAGGCAGTTAAATGTAATGAAGGTGAGTTGGAACCTTCTTTTGGTCTATTGATTTTTAAATGTCAGAGACGTCTTAGAGAAGTCTATGGCAGCAGAGGCAAAATCCTTTTTTTTTTTTAGTTCTTTGTAGCCCTTACACAACACAGAAGAGGACCATGTGGTGCCCGTTCCTCTAAAAGAAATATCACTGAGTTTAGAGGATGGGAAGGATTCAGAGAGCTAAACAAACGGCTATGAAATCAAGCAAAGTAACTTCAAAACTGGATATTGTGGCCTGCCAGTGTAATAAACTTCCTCTTTTCCAGCCAAAAACAACAACAACAAACCGGGCGTGGTGGCGCACGCTTGTAATCCCAGTACTTTGGGAGGCGGAGACCGGAGGATCCAGGTTCGCAGCCAGCCTCAGTTCTCTCTCTCTCTCTCTCTCCCTGTCTGTCTCTCTCTCTCTCTCTCTCTCTCTCTCTCTCTCTCTCTCTCTCCCTAGTGAGGCCCTCTGCAACTTCGTGAGACCTGGTTTCAAAATAAAGTATAAAAAATAGGGCCGGGGGTGTAGTGCAGAGGTAGATCGCCCCTGGGTTCAATCCCCGGTACCGCAAAAACAACAAAAACAACAAAAACTGGATATTGTTTTAATGACTTCTGGAGGGACCACAAAACAGATGAACTTTCCCTTTCTATGGGATTTTTCTCTTGTGATGGAAAAGCTGGGAGAAAAGGAGCACTTCTTTGAAGAAACCATATGTATTCTGCTCTGGGAAGACCACTAGCTTCTGAGGAAACCGGATCAGACCAAAGTTGTGATTAGGGATAATTCCTTCACCAAAATGGTCGTGGTTAAAAATGATCTCTGCCTCCACTCTCCTTATCTCTGTCCCCAACACTTGAAGGGTTAGATCCAGAAGAGAAAATGACTCAGAGACTGCCTGAGATCTCTCCACCATTCAATATTAAAATGGAAAGAAGAAGGAAATAGTAGAGGACAGCATTCCCAGCCCTATTCTAAGCACATTCAGCCTGTGCTGAAGGGAAAATGTGTATTGAGTATAAGGCAGAAGTTAATATGAACTGTAATACATTTAATAATTGAAAAAGGGAAGTTCTGAAATCTCCCAAATATATATTAAGGTATTATAAAAAGAAAAGAAAATCAACAGCATATTTAAATATAGTAATTGGGGGGAAGTGAACCTAATTTATATAAATAAATAAACTTGAGACTTCTCCATAATCAGTAATATAGGTTTGGGGAAATTCACATGTTCTGTGTAGAACCAATAAGACTTGTTTTGTAGGGCACAGGTTTATGAATACATGAGAAAAGGTCACTGACTGGATAAAATATCTCTGAGAATTAGACATGACACCTAGCATTTTCAAAGCCAGCAAAATAGATAGACCAGGAAAGCATTTATACACAAAAGTAAAAAAAAAAAAAATGACTTGTGATCAGGACCACAGTATATCTTGTGGTGCATGCAAAAGTCTACAAAGGAAAATGTTTTTTTGACCTTTCTTTGCAGGTCAACATTTACTAGTCATCCACTTTTTGTTGGTACCAAATATGGAATTATAACTCATCCTTCTGGCCCAATAATAACCTCCCTGCACTCCTCTTTCCCTGCAGAGTGACACAGCAGGGAGGAGTCAGGACAGGCCTTTATACCACAAGGCCCATGCACTTCCCCTTCTTCAGGTCAAAGTTAGTGGGACAGTCCTGCACTACTGTCCCAACAAGGGCCATGTTCTTCATGAAGGGGGTGGCTGATGTTGCTATTCAGAGCAAGTATTCATGATTGAGTCAATGTTGGTCAAAGCACATAGGCATAATAGGCACTAGGATAACAACATCAAGCCAATATTTTTTATTGACTTATTCCACGTAGTTAGCAAGAACATAAATAGAGTGACAGCCCAGGAAATATTTTCCTTCATGAACCAGCTCAATCACCTGAGGCTGCTCCTTTTAATTCTTTAGTATTCAGTCTTGGGATGATTGAGGACAATTGGCATTGTCCTGAAAGATAGTTTTCAGCAATTTTTGAAGGACAGTGGGACACAATAGATGGAAAATGTATAATATCCTTATTTCTTTTTATTTAGGTTTTTCAAAAGATCTATTTTTAATGAAGAATTTTTAAAACCCAAAGTATACCAAGTGTTAGTGAAGTTTTATACTTTAATTTAAAGTTCAAACATGTAATACTACTAATGTATTTAAAAATCTTACTTGAAAGTTTAATTAGGTGTAATTATTATACCTTTTTAGATTTTTGAATTTTGAATAAAATGCTTTTGAATTTTAAATTTCTTCTTTAATGTTTATCATCTTCAACTAGAGAGATTAAAACCAAATGTTAATGTAAAAGTTTTAATTAAGATTATAAAATCCAATAAATGATTGTTAAATTTTAACAGTGATCCTTTCACATAAACTTTTACATAAGTTTTAGCACATGTATATCTGAACTTATTAAAGCCAAACCAGTACCAAAGCATCTGGGACAGCATGTGTACAACATAGGCAGTTCTCTTCTGTTCTACTAATGAAGTCGAAACTCAACAGTATTTCTTGAAACACTTCCTGATTTATTATATATGTAACATCTTTTAGAGCATCTATGTAAAAAGTTCTCGGCTTTTGTGAATTCTGAAATTTCAGTGTTTGTGAATGGTCCAAAATACGTCAAGCTGGAAGAGAAGAGTGAAATCAATATGGAAGGATATTGGGCCATTCAGGGAACTAGGGTCAGAAGTGCTTCCTGTAAGAAGTAAAGAGGAATAAGGAATGAGGATCAGCACTGATCAGCACTGATCAGCTGGATGCAGTGCAGCCAGGCCAAAACATGAAGAAAGAAAAGACAAGGAGTCTACACAGAGAACCTGACAGTCCTCTGTGCCATGTCAGAAGAATAAGAAGAATATGGGTTTGATTGATGCATACTTCATCTGCGATGTGATTTGGATTTAAAATAAATTTCTCTACGCTAATTTTCTCAGAAGAGAGTACAGATTCTTTTCTTTTCTCATAAGGATACTTGAAGTATTGATTAAACTTTTGAAAAACAAATAAGATTGGAAAATCTGGTACTTCCTGGAGATGACACTACCTCCCACAGATGCATTATATAAAGAGTAAAATGTCTTACATTGTTTTCTTCCAGAGGTAAACTTTCACAGAGTATGACATGAAATTTAAATAATATTCTATGTAATTAACCAAAGCAATTATATAACATCCAGGCAGAAAGCAAATAGATCCTCAACAATTATATAGTGTAATCAAAAATCCCAAATTACAATAAACAACTAAATATCAAGGAAATGATTTTTCTTGATGTATTTTGAAATATTTCTTGAAATATTTTACCTAAGTCATCAGTGATGCATTTCCTGGAAAATTACAATATTTAAATTTTGGAATATATTCACATATTTGCATATCCCTTCTTTATAAATAAAGCTGCATTTCTTTTAAATCTTAACGTGTATAGGGATTTGGGAGAATGTGCTGAATTCTGAAGAGGTGATTACTTCTAATTCTCTTATAGCATCAAAAATAGACTCTGCACAGGCCTTCCAAATTTTTGATAAATGACCATACTGAATACAATTTTACTGTCAATTCTGTGTCCCCTTCTTTAACTATCACACTCCTGATACTGACATTTCCAGGGCAAATTATCTGACTCAATATACTCTGGGTTTCATTCATGTCTAAGAAAAAACCAGCATACACCTCATTCTGTTTTAGTAGCTATCTTCTTACAATCAACAACCTATCTTCAATTTCTAGGTATAGTCCACACAATGGACACATCCATCAATTAGTAAAATATGGGAACAAAGTAAATTATTGAGAAACAGCTCTTCATTCCCATTTTTAAATAAATCAGTGAGAAAGTATTGAAGAACTATTAAGTCATGTTCATATCTGCTATATGCTATGGGAAATAGAAAGCCCCAACTAACTAAAAAACAGGATCTTTATAAGAAAATCTCACCCCATTTGTTTTCAGGTAGTCACCCCTGATGTGGTGACTATTATTAAAACTATTTGAATTTGGATATTATTTGATTCCATTTGAAGCAAGAAATGAAAAAGTTAGCAAAAAAATACTTCAACATGCTGCCTGCTGGGTAGGATTGCATATGAACAACTGGACAAAATTTAGTGTTTTATCCCTAATTCTTAATAGAATTCCTAGTGGAAGTGATTCCTAAGTATCCAGGGTTTTAGAACTAACATACTCGAGCATTTTTTATTTATTTTTTCATTTCATGTATTTTTAAAATATGTAAAGGATATACAGTTCTGTTAGAAAAATTATAAATACAGATTAACAAGAGAAAAAAATCAAGGAATAAATATCTGTATTAGTTTCCCAGTATGTCATAACAAAGTATCACAGACTAGGTGGATTAAACAACAGAAACTTTGCTCACCGTAATGGAGGCTAGAATCCAGGATTGGTTTCTTCTGAAGCTCTCTCCTTGATTTGAACATGACCATTTTTTTCCCTGTCCTCACATGGTAAGTAGTTCCTTGGTACCCGTGAATGTCCTAATCACTTCTTCTACTGACACCAGTCCTATCGGATTCAGGCCTTCCTATGTGAATTTATGTGACCTTAATTACCTCTTCAAAGACCTCTTTAAGAAGGATCTTTAAATATCTTTTAAATTCTTCCTTAATGAAGTCACAAATATAGTCACATTCTGAGGTCCTGAAGGTCAGGACTTTAGTATATGAATTTGGGGGAAACAAAGCACCGTCTATATAGTATAGTTAGATGATAAATGGCAGACAGGTAGAGAGGGCTATGAACACACATATCTATCTTCTCACTTAATGTATGAATTTTCATATAAATATATATTAAAATCTTTGAATAGTCTTAATGACTAAATATTATGCAATTGTATCAATTTAATACTATTTACTTAGTCTCCCCCTACTTATCATTTGAATTGTTTCTAGTATTTTTTTTCTTGTGATATTGAGGATTGAACTCAGAGGCATTTTACTTCTGAACTATACCCCCAGCCCTTTTTTCATTTTTTATTTTGAAACAGGATCTCTCTAGGTTGCTGTGAGTCTTGCTACATTTCTGAGGCTATGTTCAAAACTGCGATCCTCCTATGTCAGCCTCCCAAGTATTGGGATTACAGGTGTGGGCCACCAAATCTGGCTCTAGAATTTTTCTATAATGTTGTGTGAGCATTCTCACATGTATATCTTGATACAATTTTCTATTCATTTTCTTTTAATAAATGTGTAGTAGTATACTCTCTTTGTTAAAGAGTATGGTTTCTTTTCCTATTAGAAATTTTATACTTACTGCAAAATTTACATCAATTTTCACTCTGCACATATGATGTACAAGTGTCCATAGTACAGACCTGCCAACTTAAAGTTTTTATTATTCTTTTCTTCCCTGATAAAACAAATGACATTTTAATTGTATTCACATTTGTATTTATTGGGATTAATTTGACATTGGGGAATGGGAACATTTTTATCATGCTTTTTGCCCATCTCTAGTATTTTTTAATAAACGTAGACCTCATCTGTACCCTCTGCTCCCACAATCCCCCCAGACACTGACTTACATTTAAAGCTCATTATTCTCATCAGTGAACCACTCAGCAGAACATGAGTCATTTCCGTCACCGCCAAGGAAAGTTCTGTAAATTAAATAACGCCAGTCACTTTCCCCTTCTTCGTGTCTCTGCCCAGGGACAATTGTAAATTCTGTCTTGCTTTTAAGACGTTGTACTCTGGGAAAACATTAGTGTCCTAAAAGAAATCCTACCAGGGCTGTGGTTTAGTGAGTGTTGTATTACTGCCATATTTTTCAAATATTAATTGTCGCTATTATTTTTAGATAGTACCCTTTTCTTGTATCTAGACATCTGAAATATTTCACCTATAATATTTTTATGCCCCACTGGTTGCTTCCTGTGAGGCAGTGTTTGACATTACATAGTGTCAGGTTAATGTGGCAAATAAAGCAAAGTTTCAAATATTTTATTGTCAGTCTCTTTTTCTGTCTTGCTCATTATCCTGTAATACTCCATTTGTATTTTAAATAGAGATTTATCCTTGGAGACTTGGAAAAATGGTCTAAAAGTGATATCACAGATACTTGGTAAATTTCTCAGTAGTGGTTTCTCAGAAATGAAAGAAAAGTAATAGGTTTCCTCAGAGACGCTGACACTTCAGTTCACAGGCTGTTCTTGGTTTGTTCTGCTCCATATTGAATTCATCTAGGTGTTCTGTATGATCGATTTAAGTGTTCCAGGCTGCTGACACCATATGCTTTATGCAAGTCTTTTTTCCAAACTATTTTTCATAGATTCTGAATGAGATGAATTATACAGCACATTAAACAAAGTGCAAGATTGAAAAAAAAAGAGTACAAGACGATTCTTTTGTTTTTGAAAAAAATGAAACTTTACTTACCAAACTATGCAATTACTTTTTCAAGATCACTAATGCCCTCATCTCCATCACGCCCCACATTTTGCACAGCTCCTTGGTGCTGAGTAATTCAAAATTCTCTCTGTTTCTGGCCAAGTTTTTCAAAGCAGTAAAATATCCCTTACAAAGAGGAAACAGTATTTAGATAACACCAAAACATTATTCAACATTTTCTATGTTTTGGTTAAAAATTTTCTAGGGGAATAATTTACTCTGTCTTTCCCTCTCTTCTTATTTCCTCTCTCTCTTTCTTTCCTTTTTTTTTTTTTGTTGTCTTTTTGCCCTTTACTCCTGGACAGGTATCAAATTATATTCCACTTTCTTACCTTTGGGTCTACCTATGTGTGTCAACTGGTAGATAAGGGAGGTAGAATATTTCTACGGCTAAAATGGCAACATAAGGGCTAACTTCTGATGAACATGAAGAAAGAATTGTACCAGCACTTGCCAAAAATATCTCTCATTCAAAAGCAATAATTAGTTTCACTTGCTGAAGCCGAGCAACTATTTTTCTTCAAAGAGGATATGTTTGCTTAAATACATTTAAGTGCTAAGCACTATAAAGGAAAGTTTCCTAAGAAGGCATTCGTTTCTTCTTAACTCTTTAGAGAATGTCTTATGAAACCAGGGTAAGAAAAAAGTTGCAGCCAGTTTGACAAGGATAGACAGCTTCTGATTAGTGATAGGAACCAAGCTTATTTTTGCAATATCAGAAACATCATGTCCATTTAACCAAATTAGATCTTTAATCATATGGATTCAATGAACAAAAGAAATAAGTGGTAAATTTCCCAGTTCAAAATTAGAAAGCAAAATGACAACAATATCACGTAAAAATAATCAAATAAAACTACTCTCTCTGGCAATTTGGATGGCATCATTCTATAACTTTACAGTCTTCTGGTCTTTTTTAACACACAAATCCTAGAAAATCATCAGTAGTAAGAGTAATAATGTTTCATTAGCCCAAAATGAATTACAAAGTAATAATAAATAAAAATGGAATAAAACAAAACTAGTTATTTTTTAATTTTTTTTTTGCGGTACCTGGGATTGAACCCAGGGGCGTTCTACCTCCACGCTACACCCCCGGCCCTATTTTTTATACTTTATTTTGAAACCGGGTATCACGAAGTCGCGGAGGGCCTCACTAAGTAGAGAGAGAGAGAGAGAGAGACAGAGAAAGAGAGAGAGAGAGAGAGAGACAGGGAGAGAGAGAGAGAGAGAGAGAGAGAGCAAGCTGAGGCTGGCCGCGAACCCGGATCCTCCGGTCTCTGCCTCCCAAAGTACTGGGATTACAAGCGTGCACCACCACGCCCGGCTTATTTTTTTAATTTTGAGCTAAACAAATAAACCAACAGTGGAAGCAACGGATGGCTACAACTTGGTAGAATCATACATCACCTCCCAAAATTGCTTTCCTTTGGTATAAGAAGCTTTATCCCTGACTCCAAATGAATTGAAGGCAAGATACCAAGTTTAAAATTCTCTGTCAATGGCTGTTTTACTAATTATCCAGATTCCAAGGCAATCATACAACCGTAATCATTCACCTCACGCCTAGAAACATAAGTCTTGTTCTTTTGATGAATATTTATAAGACAGTGTAAAGCAGTCTACTTTCTTTTCCCTTCAGGCAAGACAATTTGGAGTTCATCAATATGTATTACCAAGGACTTTTATAAAAGGCACTTCAAAGAAAATTCATCAGGCATTCCTTTTGTCTTGATTTCTGTTAGACTGATACTTCCTTTTGACAAGTATCAATAAATTATCCTCTGATGGCTAGAAACTTGATGTCTTATTCAGAAACTTCCTCACACAGCTAAATCTGAGCTTTTAGTTTCAAGGGATAGTATTAAGATCCGGCATCTCATTTAAGGACAGACAGAAGATTTGGAAATTAAAAACAATAAAACAAACATATATGTAGTCACCCTACAGCACACCGGATGGAGTTTTCCCATATTTGAGAGTTTCCTTGCTGTATACGACTTGTGACATTACTATCAGCCATGTGAACATATTTACAATTCCTTCACAAGTGAAACAAGAAAAAAAAACAAGCTTCAGTTCCTGGATAAATAGAAGAACCATACAAAATTAAAACCAGATTAGTAGATATGGAGAGTGGAGAATGACAAGCTGTCATTCCCCATAAGGCTGATTCGTTGTTGTTGTTGTTTTCTGAGTATTATTGTTTAGTCTCACATTTCCATAAGCAGAGGGGAACAAACGCAATTGTCTATAATAAGAAATAAAACAAAACTCTGCTCTACATAATAGACTTTGAAAATAGGATACACAAACTCTTTTTTTGCATTCTTCCTTCCTTTTTTTTTAAAAAAAAAAGGTTAGTTATATGTTTTATTTTTCTAGCAAAAAGTATTTGAAATATGAAAATACTATTGATACCTCTTTCTATAAATAAACACATAAAACAGCATGCTGACTAAAGAGTCCAACTTACTTTATGGCTTCTTCACTCATTCTTTACAAAGTTACTGTGCTAATTATAAAAATATTCCATATTCTAAGAAAATGTTTTTTATTTACCTGGTATAATATAAAATAAAATTTAATATAATTTAAGCCCAAATTTTTGAAAAACCTGAGATGAGAAAAAGGGTAGCACTTCTTAAATACATGATTTACAAAACAATTGTAATATTAATCACACGGCCATTCTGTGAAAGTTCAGATGCACTACCAAAGCAGATATCTCATTTGTGAAAATATAATTCACTATGAAGTAATTTAGAATACAGTGCTTATTTTATAAAAAATAAAAAGAAGGAAAAATTTTGTTCAGAGTATTATGACATAGATAATGTAATATCCGCAGTACCTAAGGCACCAGGATGTGCTACTCAATGGCTTTATAAAGCTACTAGGAGGATATTATTTGAAAATAGCTTAATATTACTTGATAGTAATGCCAATGATGATGAAGATGTCTGAGCTATATTTTCTGTTTTGCAAACCAAATATACCACTGGAAGTGCTGCTATAATCTTGATATAGTAGTTATTAATTTTTGCATGTAAAAAAGTAGAAGAGCTGTGCATACCTATAGCACCAGTACCTAGGAGGCTGAGCCATGAGGATCACAGGCTTGAGGCCAGCCTCAGCAACATAGTGAGGCTCTGTTTTTAATTAAAAATAAAATAGGGCTAGGAATGTAATTATGAGGTAGAACATCCCTGGGTTCAATCCCCTGTACCAAAAGAAAAGAAAAAAGTAGAAGAGACAAGATCAATTAATTCTGAGTATATTTTTACATTTTCTCTCACACTTATATCAAAATAAAATCTATTCCCAAAACTGTATTAGTTATCTTTGGTCATATAATTACTCCAAAACACAAGGGCGTAGAACAGTAAAAATTTATTTTATATTTCCATGTGTTGGAAAGACAGGAACAGCTTATCTGGATAGATCTGTTGCAGGGTCTCTCCTAAAATTGTAGAGAAAGCCTTGGCTGGAGCTGCTATGATCAGAAGACAACTGAGTCTGGAAAACCTGCTTCCAAGCTCACATGGGTATTTCCAGGTGGCCCCTTCCTCACTGGCCATTGCCTGGAGGTCTCAATTCTCACCTACTGGACCTCTTCATAGGGCTGCCTGAGTGTCCTTAGGTCACAAAAGCTGGCTTGGATCAAAGTGAGGGGGAGAGAGAGAGAGAGAGAGAGAGGAGAACCACAATGACTTGTATGACCTAGCTTAGAAGTCACCATTGTCACTTTCACCAAATTCTATCCACTAGAATAGAAATGAGTCACTGAGCCCAATCCAAACTTCTGGGAGAAGAATCATACACCACCTTTTCAAGGGAATATTACTAAATATTTGTTGATATAATTTAAAATTTCCACAAGTGGCATGTGGGTGTGGTCTCAAAATTGCAGAACAAGACAGGGGTGCACATGATATGAAAATGCATAAAAAATTCAAATTTATCCATGAGAGAGTTTTATTCTTTCTCTCAAATTAGTCATAATAGTATTTAAAATTGCAAAAGAACAATTAAACCATCTGCACTTGATATATGAAATTCCTATTATATAAGATACATTATTCACTTGATTTTTTTTATTTAAAAAGCACATACATAAGAAAAAAGCATGGGAATATTCTTGTGTTTTTTTAATATTCTCGACAGAAAAAATAAATCTTAAATACCCTTTTACCCTCCAGGAAAAGATAATAAGAACTAATGTAAGTTTTGTAGAAGAGGGTGGTGTGATAAGGACTGTTTAAAGGGTGCTGGTGTCATGCATCAAAAATATTAAGGCAGGCTAGAGGCAGTGAAATCATTTCAATAACAGACAACAAGAATTACAACTTTGTGGTCATCATGGAAAAGGAAAAAAAGGAAATGGGTTTAAGAGATTTGATAAAGAAAAGCAGCAAATCACCCCTTACTTAAGGAAGATTTGCACTGTATTTTCCCTGATTGGTGCTTGAGAAGAATTTATATATCCATTTCGCAGCCAAAGAAGCATCTTTTGCAATAATGAAGGGGAAACAATGTTAATTCCAAATGTATGCTTGAACATTTAGTGGACTCATAACTTCTGGTGGAAAATTGCACAACCAGACCAATGCTCATACAATCAGGGGAATGTGAAAGAATAAGAGAAAGTGAGAAACCATTATTATAAGTGGAACATTCATATTCTTTGTCACCATATGTGGTTAAATAAAATGTATTATTTTGTGTAAATTTTTTTGAATGACAAATGACACCAAACCATTAGCGGACTTTGTGTTGGTTGCTGCTGTTATGGTAACAGACTTATTGATACATATTTTCCAGAATATTGCCAGATGCACTTTGCATAAATCGAATGACACAAAGAAAATATGGATAGAGTAACATGGAGGAGAAGGGCTTTGAAGCTTGGCACATAGAAATTCCTATCTGGGCTCCATCAATACCTAGGTTTGTGATATTTGACGTGTTAAAGTTTTCAAGCCATAATTTCTTTAAATACAATAATTGAAACCCACTCAAAGTCTAAGAATATTAAATACAGTAATTTATGTAAATACTAAGGATAGTGTCTGACAGTTAATAATAAATATGTATTATTAACCTCATCTCATACATAGTATTATTAGGAATTATTTGATTATGGAACTAGCTGAGTTGAATTGGAAAGGGGAACTTGAGAATTCTCCCCTGAAGGCAGGACATTTGCAATCCTGGTTAGATGACAGCAACATCTTCATCACCAATTGTCTTTTGGATATACACCATGCATTCATTGATATTGGAGCAAATTTAGCAAAATATCAGGATATTTGAGTGCATTAGTGTCTTGCAGCCTTCACAGAATTGCTAGAAGAAAAGATGTCATACCCTTCAACTACTGTTTTTATATAGCTATTTTTCCCATCTATTTTCTATTTAAATAATAATAGATGATAATCTAACATTTTTCAAAAATCATTATTTTTCTTCCATGTATAGAAAACCAAAAGTAGATGTTTTTTTTTACCTTTGGGATGCATATGTTACTTTTAATTTTTTAAGTATCAGCAGCTAAATCATCCATGAACATATGATGCATGAGGTCAGAGGGCTAAAGATGATTTTGAGAGCAGTTCCATAATATTATTTTATGGAGATATCAAATGAATTAAAGTGATCAAAAATGCTTTTTAAAGTGCCTGAAAACTAACAACACAAATACATTCACAGAATGGATAAAACTCATTATACATTTTTAATGAAACAAATTTCCAATTAATTTTACCTCTTTTTGCATGTTAGCAAAGAATTCTATTGGCACTTTCTGACATGCTGTATTTATAAGGTCAGTAAGCTATTATCATTGAACTGTTATTACAGATTTCTTTTTTGTTGTTAGTAGGGATTGAATCTAGGGGCATTCTACCTTCCAACTATGCTCATGCCCCCCCCCCTTTTTAAATCTTGAAACATAGTCTCCTAATTTGCTGAGGCTGGCCTCAAACTTACAATCCATCTGTCTCAGCCTCCCAACTACTGGGATTACAGGTGTGCTCCACCACACCCAGCTCTTGTTGTTATAGACATCTAAATACCAAATTTTTAAAAATTTTTCATTACTAGTGAATAATAAATTATAAGACAACTCATTATTTAATTTACCTATGAATAGTTATTAAAAATCCTTCTCACTGAGCAACTCCAACTTCAGACTTCTTCATTTAACATGTTTTCACAACTTTAAGCCAATGTAAAGATGTATAAATTTTAACATTTGAATACAAATCTATCACTTATTACTTTATAGTTACAATTTTCAAAATAACAGACATCAACACTGCTACACAGCGTTCAAAATCTGATTTTTAAAGATTTCTATTAGTGATAACAGATAAAAAATAAACATCAGCTACTAAGCCAATTTCCATTTAGATAAATTTAACAGTGGTTGTTTTGTCATTTAATGAACATGTCTAATACAGAAAAGTTTCCCAAAGCTGTTGGAATACCTTGCCCTTGCCTCTTAGTGTGTTGTACCCTATCTTAAGGCAAGTGCTGATCTGTTTTCTGATACCATAGATCAGTTTTTATTTTCTAGATTTTACATAAATGGAATCATCCAGTATAACAGTCTATCTTCTTTAATTCAGGATAATTATATTTGGGTTGTGTTGATCATTCATTTATCTAGCTTTGTTTTTTTTTGGTATGGGCATACTACAGTTTCTTTATACATTCACCAATTTAAGGGCACTTCATTATTTTCAGGATTTGGTTATTAAAAATATAGCTGCTACAAATATTTGTGTACAAGTCTTCCTAAGGACATATGCTTTCATTTTTCTTGGATAAATAGCTAGCAATGGAATATCAGAATCATAAAGTAGGTGTGTGGGCAACATGTAAGAAACTCTGCCAAACTGTTTTCCAAATTGATTGGGCCATTTTACATATCAATCCAAAGAATGTAAGAGTCCTACTTTCTCTACATTCTTATCAACATTTGGTATGATGAGTATTTCTGATTTTAATCATTCTTTTTTGTGAGTACTGGTAACTCATTTTGGTTGTAAGTGAGAATTTCCCTAAAGACAAATGCCATTTTCAATTTTCAAATGTCATTTTCAATTTTGATAGGAGGAGGTTCTAGAAAATTGATATTTCTTTCGACCTCCGCGCTACACCCCCGGCCCTATTTTTTTTATACTTTGTTTTGAAACCGGGTCTCACGAAGTTGCGGAGGGCCTCACTAGGTAGAGAGAGAGAGAGAGAGAGAGACAGGGAGAGAGAGAGAGAGAGAGAGCTGAGGCTGGCCGTGAACCCGGATCCTCCGGTCTCCGCCTCCCAAAGTACTGGGATTACAAGCGTGCACCACCACGCCCGGCGATATTTCTTTCCTAAATGTTATTTAGAATACACAAATAAAGCCATATGTGCCTGGGGTTTTCTCTGTGAGAAGGGTTTTAACTTTAATGTCTTTAGTAGATAAAAGGGGGATATTCAAGTTCTTTATTTATTGTTGAGACAGCTTTGTCAATTTCATCTTTGAAAGAATTTGTGCTGAGCCAAGCGTGGTGGCGCACGCTTGTAATCCCAGTACTTTGGGAGGTGGAGACCAGAGGATCTGGGTTCACGGCCAGCCTCAGCTTGCGCACGCGCACGCTCTCTCTCTCTCTCTCTCTCCCTGTCTCTCTCTCTCTCCCTGTCTCTCTCCCTCTCTACTTAGTGAGGCCCTCCGCAACTTCGTGAGACCCGGTTTCAAAATAAAGTATAAAAAATAGGGCCGGGGGCGTAGCCTGGAGGTAGAACGCCCCTGCGTTCAATCCACGGTACCGCAAAAAAAAAGAAAGAATTTGTGCATTTTATCTAAGTTGTTTGAATTATTGGTATAAAATTCTTCAGATTTAAGATGGCAGAATAGAGGAAGACAGCGCATTTCAGTTGCTCTGAGACTAGGAACACTGCTTGTTGGCAAGAGAAGAAAAGCAGTGAGAATTCAACAGAAGGAAGACAGTCAAAATGCTGTGGAATTAGACACTGCACAGAGAGCAGAGGACTGAAAAAAACCTGATGCATCTCATTTGGTGAGCGGAGAGCGAAGGTGGCATCGTCTTGGCCAGCCCGCATTGGGGCTAGCAGCTACCAGGACCTGGTGGCTCTCAGAGACCAACTCTAGCAAAGAAGAAACAGAAACTTGTCAAACCAGTGGTTGCAGAAAACCAACATCAAAAGCAATAGCATTCTTTCTCCATGCTTGAATACCTCAAGACTGCAACTCCCCAGGCTGGCCAGCCAAACTGCCCAGCAAAATCCTGCAGTTGCAGCTGAACTCAGACCAAAAAACAACAGGACCTTCCAGCAGGGAACACAATGGCTACATCCTGCTTCATCAAGACCACTGTGAATCTACAGACCAACCAGGCACATCGCCCAGAGAAATCCTATGACTGTAGCTGAACTCACCCCTTCCTGCAGGGAGCTTAATGGCACTTTTCAAGACTGTGAGTTTACAAACCATCCCAGTGGGAGTCTGCATGGCTAAAGGGACTTGTGCAGCAATGAAAAGACCTGTAGGATCTGTTAGTTTGCAAATCATTCTTCTGGAAATGAGGGCAGGGGCTACAGTCAGACACAGCAGAAATGTGAATTAGCAAACAGTCACTAAGGACACTCAGGAGGGTGGCACCTTGGGTCAACAGTTCACTTTTCTCCTGAAGGGTTTCCAGTAATCACTCCAGGACTGACCAACTGTGCTGAATGCTTGGAAGGCTAGAAACTCACACCTGGCAGCACCACAAGCACCAAGGCTGGAGGTCAACTAGGTTTCACAGGATCTCACCTGCCCAGAGCAGTATCTGTATCCCTGAGGCTAAATAACTGAGCCACCCAAGCCCCAGACTTAGAATGGCACAATCTCTTCCTGCCAGAGCTTGGGTCTTGAAAGCAGGAAGGCCAGGGGCCACCAGGGGTTCATGTGATTGCAGCTACAGGCTGGAAACACAACATTCTTTCTGCCAGCAGAGTTTGGGCCTGGAGATTATGCACACCAATGTTTAACAGTGCTCCCTGTGATCACAATCTGTAGATCCGTGGTGGTGTCCCTAGGCCATCAGAACTCAGCTAGCTGGGCCTCAAGCTCAGAATATGGTAATTTCTGGTCCTGCTGAGCTTATTCACAGTGACCACAGAGACTGGAGGTCAATGATCTACGGAGTTTCACAGGTTTTCAACCAGTAGAGCAGTGGTGGTGTCTGTGGGGAACTAAATCCCAACCAGCAGGCCACAGGCTCTGAACAGAACATCAGTCTCTGACCCTACTGAGTTTTCACCTGGAAAACATGGAGGCCTGCAGCCAAATAGAGACTCCTGTTTGCCTGCAATGACCAAGAACTGTGTCTTGTTAAAGAGGTTCTGGAGTACAAACTCAAAAGTCTGATCATATGAGACAGGTTTGTAGAGGCAAATATATACCCCCAACACAGCCTTATTATAAAGGAATAAGAAATAGACATAAGATTCTCACATGAAGAGGAAGAAGATGCCAAGACAACAGAAATACAAACCTGAGAATTCTGAAAACATGAGAATTAAACACCAATGAGGAAACAATAAACTCCCACAACTCAGAATTTTGAATTTTGATTTTCAATATAATCTAAGGCCTCAGAAATGAAATCAGAGATACTGTACAGAAAATTAAAGAATATATGAATAAAGTAATTGAGACCCAAAATAAGAACTAAAAAGAGGTTTTGAGTGAAATGAAGGAGTCGATAAATTAAATACCTCAATAGAAATCACCTATGGCAGACTATACTACATGGAAAGGAGTCTCACAACTAACCACATTGCTCCCATCCCTTATTTCTATGGCCTACTCCTCCCCTTGGAAATGCAAATGTTTAAACCTTGGCATTGTATACTGGATGCATGTAACTTGCTTTTTATTTTGTCCTTCATTTTACAGGGGCTCACAAGGGTTCACCTTCAGTGTCAGAGGAGATTTTAGACTTTGGGACTTTTCAGCAATACTGGAACTCTTAAGACTTGGGAACTCTTGGAGAGGACTAAATGCATTTTTCATTCTAAGCTTGGCATGAGCTCTTTAGGGGTCATGGGCAGAATGCTAAAGTTAGATATAAACTATCCCCTAAAGGGCTTATTTATTTATTAATGTTTGGATTTGATATAATTGAGTCATGAGTGTTGTAATCCCAGAAGTGGATAAGTTCATTGTATTGGATTTACCTGGGTGGTACCTGGTAGGCTGGTAGGGTGTGGCTGGAGGAGGTGGTCCCTGGGGGTGCGGCCTTGGAGATTATATATATGGTTCCTCCTTCCCCAGCTCTCTCTCTTGCTTTTGGCCCCCATAATATGAACACAGACCATGTGCTCTCCCTTTCTCTACTTCTTGTCACCATGCCCTGAGATCCACGGTTCCTGGCATCACATGAACTGAACCCAAAACTGTAAGAAAATAAATCTTCTTTCCTCTAAGTTATGTGTTCAATATTTAGATTATAGCTACAAGAATTCTGACAAGAACACCAACAAAACAAAATCAAAGATGAACTCCATGCCACATAATGATAAAAATGACTAACATTGGGGCTAAGGAAGGAACCTTAAGTACATCAAGAACAAAAGAACGGGTGACATTCAGGGGCAAAACAATAAGAATCACTTTGGACTTCTCAACTTAAGTCATGAAAGCCAGGAGGGTCTGGTACAAGGTCCTCCAAATCTTGAAAGAAAACAATTGAAGCCAAGATTATTATGTAGAACAAAGGTATTATTTAAAATTGAGGGAGAAATAAACACCTTCCAGGACAATCAGAAACTAAAAGAATTCATGATTACCAAGCTGGCACTAGAGAAAATATTAAAGAAATAAAACACAAAGAAGAAAAAAAGAAATAAATACCAGAACCAGAGAAGGGAAAATTCCACCAGATGGACAACTAAGTGAAGGAGAAATAACACTATATCAAACAGAAAATATAACTCAAAGCTTTACAGGAAACAAAAATCGTCTTTCAATAGTAACATTGAATGTCAAAGGTCTAAACTTCTCAATTAAAAGTCATAGACTGGCAATGTGGAATTAAATAATCCAATTATATGCTTCTTGCAATAAACTCACCTTACAGGCAAAGATATTCATAGGCTAAAGGTGAAAGGATGGAAAAAGAAATATAATGCAAATTAAGATGGAAAAAAGCAAGAAAAGTAACACTCATATCCGGCAAAGCAGACTTTAAGCTAAAACTTATCAGAAGAGACAAAGCAAGTCACTTCTTACTAATAAGTGTAATGATAATACACTTACTAATTACACTTACTAATAAGTGTAATAAGTGTAATGATAGTAAACATTAAGTTCCCAAATATGGGAACATCCACTTTTATAAAACAATTTCTTTGGGACATTAGGCCTCAAATAGACCCAAATACAATAATTTTGGAAGACTTCGACACACTGCTCACACCACTAGATCAATCTTCCAGGCAAAAGAAGAGTAACGACACTTCAGACCTAAAGAAGAAAGCTATAAACCAAATGGACCTAATAGACTAATACAGAATATTACAACCAATAGCTGAATACATATTCTTCTTAGCTGCTCATGGAACCTTCTCCAAAATAGATTACATTCTGGGACACAAAACAAGTACCAACAAATTAAAATGTGATATAATTGTATGCATCTTTTCAGATAATAATGGAATAAAAGTAAAAATCAACAACAAGAAGACCAAAAGGAATTACATAAATACATGGAGATTGAATGATGCAGTTTTGAATGAGGAATGGATCAGAGAAGAAATAAGGGGAGAAATAAAATGATCCCTAGCATTAAATGAAAATAGAGACACAAAATACCAAAAGTTTTTGGGACACTTTGAGGTAGTTTTAAGGGTAATATTTATAGTGTTGAGTGCCTACATCAGAAAATCAGAAGGTCACCTAATAAACAACCTAATGATACAGTGCAAAGCCCTTGAAAAAGAGGAACAGACTAATCCCAAAGCCAGTAGAAGGCAGGAGATAAAATCAGAGAAGAAATCAGTGAAATAGAGAACAACAACAAAAAACACCATACAGATGCTCAACAAAACAAAATCTGGTTCTTTCAAAAGATTTACAAGAATGATAAACCCTTAGCCAACCTAACCAAAAGAAAGAGAGAATCAACCCATATTATTAAAATCAGAAAGGAAAAAAGAGACATCACCACATACAGTGGGGAAATCCAGAAGATCATAAGAACCAATTTTGAAAATTTATACTCCAGTAAAATGGAAAACATAGAAGACATCAACAGATTTCTAGACACAACTAACTTCCCTAAATAGAACCAAGAGGATATAGAAAATCTGAACCGACCAACAGGAAACAAAGTGATAGAAACAGCCTTCCATTAAAGAAAAGCCCAGTTCCAAATGGATTCCAAGCTGAATTCTACAAACCTTTACAGAAGAACTAATCCCAATATTTCACAAGATACTCCATAAAATCAAAAGATAAGGAATCCTTCCAAACTCCTTCTATGAAGCCAGTATCACCTTAATACCAAAATCAAATAAAGGTCCCACAAGAAAGAAAATTACAGAAGAATATCCTTGATGAACATAGATGCAAAAGTTCTAAACAAAATACAAGCTATGTACATTCAAAACCATATCATGAAAATTATACACAATGAACAAATTGGTTTCATTCCAGAGATACAAGGCTGGTTCAACATACACAAATCAATACATGTAATTCACCATATTAATACAACTAAGGGACAAAAACACATGATAATTTCAATAGATGCTGAAAAAGCATTTGACAAAATCCAATACCCATTCATGTTAAAACACACTGCTGAAATTTGGAATAGAAGGAACTTACCTCAACATCATTAAGGCAACATACAATAAATCCAAAGCCAACATCATATTTAATTGCAAAAAAACTGCAAGACTTTTCTTTAAAATCAGGAACAAGAGAAAGATGCCCACTATGACCATTTCTTTTCAATATAGTACTCAAGACTCTTGCAAGAGTGTAAGGCAAGAGAAGCATTTCAGAGGAATTAAAATAGAAAAAGAAGAATTGATATTGTCTGTATTCTCAGATGACATGATCCTATAATTTGAAGACCAAAAAAATTCAACCAAAAGACTACTAGAGCTAATTAACAAATTCAGCAAAGTAGCGGGATACAAAATCAATCTAAAAAATTCAGTAGCTTTTATATATGCCAACTATGAATCCATTGAAAAAGAAATTTAGAAAATAATTCCACTTGCAATAACCTCAAAAACAATTAAATAACTAGGAATAAATCTAACCAAGTAGATAAAAGACCTGTACAATGAAAACTATAAAACACTAAAGAAAGGAATTGAAGAAGATATTAGAAGAAGGAAAGATCTCCCATGATCTTAGATGGGCAGAATAATTATTATAAAAATGTTCATTCTAAAAAAAGTATTCTACAGAGTCAATGCCATCCCTACCAAAATACCGATACCATTCTTCACCAACTAGAAAAATCAGTCCTAAATTTCATGTGGAAAAACAAAAGACCCAGAACAGCCAAAGCAATTCTCAGCAATAAGAACCATGCAAGAGGCATCACAATTCTGGACTTCAAATGATACTACAGAGCTATAATAATACTATACTATAGTAATATACTATAATTTTTTAGTATAGTAATAAAAACAGCATGTATTGGCACAAAAACAGACACATAGACCAATGAAATAGAAGATTCAGAAACAAATCCACACACGTATAGCCAATTGATTTTCAACAAAGGTGCCAGAGCCACACTGGTTGGAAAAAAGACAGCCTTTTCAACAAATGGTGTTGGGAAAACTGGTTATCCATTTGTAGAAAAATGAAATTGAATCCCTACCTCTCACCCTGCGCAAGAGTCAACTTGAGAAGGATCAAAGACCTGGAAATTAGACCAGAGACTTTGAAGCTACTAGAGGAGGGCATTGGTCCAACAATCCAACATATAGCCACAGGTAGAAACTTCCTCAACAAGACCCCCAGGTCTCAGGAAATTAAAATAAGAGTTAATAAATGGGATGGCATTAAACTAAAATGTTTCTGCTCATCAAAGAAAACTATCAAGAGTCTGAAGAGAAAGCCTACAGAATGGGAGAAGATCTTTGCCAGTTATCCATCTGATAGAGGACTAATATCTAGAATATATAAAGAACTGAAAATACTTTACACTAAAAAAAAAATAACCCAATCAAGAAATTGGCAATTGAACTAAATAGACACTTTCACAAAAGAAGAAATATACATGTCCAATAAATACATGAAAAAATGTTCAACATCATTAGCAATCAGCGAGATGCAAACCAAAACTACACTGAGATTCCATCTAACCCCAATCAAAATGGCGATCATCAAGAAGTCAAAAATCAATAAAAGTTTGCGAGGATGTTGGGAAATTGGAGCTCTTCTACACTGTTGGTGGGATTACAAATTAGTTCATAATATTTCTTTATCATTCTCTTAATATGTACCGATTATTTCATGATATCATTGCTTTTCTCTTTTTTCTTCCTTTTGGGGGGGGAACCTGCCTCTTCCTTTTTTCTTTTGATTGGTCTGTATAACTAGTGCCAATTTTACTGACATTCTCAAAGGTCCAACCTTTGAATTTTATTTTTCTGTTTTTGTTGTTGTTGTTGCTTATTTTCTACATTGATTTTCATTCTGGCCTTTAATCTTTCTTTTCTATATTGGACTTAATTTGCTATTCACCTTAGTTTATTGGGGTAATAGTGGATGTTACTTACTTGAGATTTTCTTATTTTCTAATATAATGTTTCTTGCTATAATTTTCTCACTCTGTACTGTTTGATGACATCCAACAAATTATGATATTTTGAAATTTTGTTTTCATTCAGTTCAATGTTTTCTGAATTTCGCTTTTAATTTGTCTTTTGATCAACAGATTATTTGGAAATACATTGTTTAATTTCCAAATATGTAGAGATTTTCCAGATGTCTCTGTTATTAAGTTCTAAAATAGTTTCATTTTGGTGAAAGAGCATATTCATGTGTGACTTAAATCCTTTTAAATTAATTGAGACTTATTTTCTGATCAATGTTACTTATGTTTCATGGCTATTTTTATGGAATATACATTATACTATTTTTGGACAGTCTATTCTAAAATTGTTCGTGTATCTGATTTCCTTTTTTATTTTCTTTCTACTTTGCCATCAATTATTGATAAATGAGTATTAAAACTCTGAATTTAATCAGGGAATTATCTATTTCTCCTTGTAGTTCAAACAATATCCTCTTGATAAATTTAAATTCCTCTATTAGATGTATAAAGATTTAGGATTCCTATACCATCTTGGTATAGGAACTCACCTATTTATACTTATGAAATGATGTCCTATATCCTAAGTAATATTACTTTCTCTGGAACTGAATGGCTGATACTAAGAGTCCCTTTCCAGAAGTCTTTAGAATAATTTTAGAATGAAACAACTCTTTCCATTCTTTTGCTTTTAATTCATTTCTTCCTTTATATTTAAAATGAAGTTCTCATTAGTAGGATAGAGTCAGGTGTTACTTTTAAATCTTGCAATTTCTGCCTTTTAACTGGAATGATTAGACAAGTTAGCATTTAAAATGATTATTAATATTATTGGATTGTTAATTTTACTATTTTAGATTTTTCTCATCTATTCATTTTTTACTTTTTCTGCTTTCATTTAGATTGTGTGTGTGATTTCATTTAATCTTCATTATTTGTTAACAATATCTCTATGCTTTGCTATTTTAGTGATTCCTTTAGTTTTTAAAGTGTATGTCTTTAATTAATTTTTCCTTTGTCTTCTGTTTTTCATCTATACAGTTGCTATTAGTATACCTTCAATTTCACTAATCTTTTTTTCAATGTCTAATCTGCCGTTAATTTCATCCAATTGTATGTTTCATCTCTAATATGCAAGTGTCCATGTTTACAAATTTAATTTGTATCTTCATTTCTTTGTATATTATGTCTCTACTAAACCTTTTAAACAAAGAAAACACAATTTTAAAAAATAATGTCCTTATCTATGAACCTAACATCTGAATCAGTTCAAGGTTAGTTTTGATTGATGAATTTTTCTCTTCACTTTGGCTTATATTTTTCCTTATATTCAGTAATTTTTACTGAATGCCAGCCACTGTAAATTCTCCTTTAATGGTTGCTAGATATTTTGTATTCCTATAAATATGCTTCAACTTTGTTCTGGGAAATAGTTTACCTTTTGCAAAGATAGTTATTGAATATTTACAAAATTCACAAATACATTTTTTTTTTTGCGGTACTGGGGATTGAACCCAGGGGCATTCTACCTCCGAGCTACACCCCCAGGCTTTTTTTTTTTATTCTCTATTTTGAAACAGGGTCTCACTAAGTTACAGAGGGTCTAAGTAGCTGAGGCTGGCCACAAACCAGGATCCTCCTGTCTCAGCCTCCCAAGTACTGGGATTACAAGTGTGTGCCACCACGCCCAGCCACAGATACATTTTGAGTTGCCTGAGAAAATAAAAGGTATTTCTCTTTTTGATAGAAGTTTCTCATGTGGACCTTCATCTAGAAGACACTGTACTAACATTAGTTTTAAACATGGCCACAAACTAACATTTTTCTTGGTTAGAGGTCAGGTCTAATTCTCCTAACATTGAAGACTGACTTAAGTAAATTACTTATTGCACAACAATAGTGCATAATTCTCAAGGATGCATTAGAAGAAGCCATGTAAGTTCTAATTTGTTTATTACAATACTCACACTTAAGCCCTAAGCCATCATAAGAGACATGACTAATTTGTTTAAGGAGAATCAAACAATACAATAATACTTCATTTGTGCAATCAGGCCAATACCTTCAACAGAGTTCATTTTTTCAGTCATAGGAAACCAGGCGCCACAAACATACAAAAAAAGGGACCTCCAGAACTTTCCAAATTTTATTATATTTAGTCCCTTCAATAATTTGGGGGTTTTTCACATATTATGGTGTAGAGACAAGCCAGCCCCACTGTACTTTATCTAAATTTCTCACTCACAGAATCAGTAAATATAATAAAATGAACATTATTTTAAGTGTTAAAGTTTTGAAAATGTTTAAGCAACATAATCGTAATGATAACTCAAAGAATACATTAAAAATCTACAAATAGACAAAAATACTTTTCATAAAATGTGATAATGACTATTGATATGGGTCGACAGCATGATGCCAAAATAATTTATTTCAAAGATTAAGTTATCCTGGTCTTAGTGACAGGGTTTTTAGTAATCTGGCTCATCTAGTGTTTTCAAAGCTTTCTTAATCATAAGAATCACCTGGGTCATAGGAAATATATAGTGTTCCAGAATCCTCGTTTGAAGATTGTGATGGACAGTGCCTGAGGTAGGAACAGGAAGCTACATTCTTAACAAATATACAGGCATATTTGAGAAACAGTGGCTCAACACAAGGTGAGATAGAGCCCATAAAAAGCAGAATGTTTCAAACAAGTTTCAATAGACTACTTAGTGTTTATGGCAACTAGATTCATAATCTAAATTTTGTGAGTATCTGCATATTTTCTTGAGAAACTGCACATTTCTTAAATTTCAAAGGCATTTCTGACCTCTAAGCCAGCATGAAAACACCATTCTAAATGAATCCTAGGTGACCACTCATAAATAATTTTTCTTTCATAGAAACTTTAGAAAAACTAAAAAATCGTTAGTTCAAAGTTCCTTAACTTGAGAAGTAGGTTGAATTTCTCTATCTTTTTTCTTGCTGGAAGTCTGGGTACAAAGGCATGTTCTTTAATATTTAAGTAGTCAAGACATAAAACTAGTCTAATATTATTTTAGTAATTCTTAGTTGCCCCAGAAGAACGCATAAATAAATAGGAAACTAGTCTACCTCACAATAAACATCAATGCAATATACTCCATTTGGTAAACTAAGATTTTCCACTGAATTTTGACAAATTTTGTCAACTCTATTAGAGGCAGAGTGACCATAAGTGTCCAATTCTGCGTTATCTTTTTAAACTATGAAAAATTTCAAACATTTTAATAAAGTCTCTTTCTTGGTCATATGTACCAGATTTATAAAATCATAAACACTAATTCTGCCTGACATGAGAACACTGTTCATTTTGACACTGGAGACAGAATCTTTTATAGATTTTAGAAAATGACAATTATCCATGGAATTTTATATCTCCTTGATCCATCCCACTATATTTTGCATAGTTATTCACAACTGCACAACAAATTACCTAAAACTTTGCTTTGTGACTTAACAGTGAACATGCATCACAAGGTTTTTGTAAGTCAGGTATCTAGCAGTGACCTTGATGTGTGGTTTGTGCTCAGAGTTTCTGATGAGATTGCAATCAAAATGTGGTCCAGGACTGAAGTGAATTCAAGGTTCAGCTAGGGCTGGATATCCCAATTATGTGAGCTCAATCTTAGAGTTGAAAAGATAGGGCTGATTTTGATAGGCTTTAGATCCTTGTCATGTGAATCTCTCCATAGCTCTGACCAAGTGTCCTCAAAATGGTTTCTTTCAAAATGGTTCATTTAAGAGGAAGGAGGGGAGAGCCACAATACTGAATGAATTAGATTCAGAAATCATATACCCAGATTTTATTGTGTCCCAAATGCATTTACTACCAATATTTTTGGTCTTCTTCCTTGAATATCTCCTTAAAAGATTTGTATGTTACTTAAAAGGTTTATATGTTACTTAAATGATTTATATGTTACATTTTTGTGTTAGTAAGATTTACATTGCTATAACCAAAATACCTGACAAGAACAACTTAGAGGAGGAAAGTTTATTTTGGCTCACAATTTCATACTTTACAACCCTAGCTCGCTCCATTTCTTCGGGCCTGAGATAAGACACAACATTATGGTGGAGGTCTGTGATGGAGGAAAGCTGTTCAGCTAGTGGCAGCAGGGAAACACAGAGAAAGAGAGAGTGAAAGAAAAGAGAGGGGGAGAGATAAAGAGAGAGAGAGGAAGGGCCCAGAAAGAAAAACTCTTCTAGGGCATGCCCCCAGTGACTTACTTTCTTCAACTATGTCCCATCTTCAATTAGCCCATTCAGCCATCAGTGGATTATTTGACCAATAAGGTCAAAGCCCTCATGATCCAATCACTTCCCAAAGCCCCGCCTCTGAACACATGAGACTTGGGGGGACATTCCAGGTCTAAACCATAACAATTTACTATGTCATTTCCACAATATTGTGGTGGTTACAAATATAGCAACAATGTTCACTAAAGCATGAATTGGAAATTGGAGGTAAGTCATTGTGAGTAAGCTAATTCAGTTTTGGCCCCTCTTTGAAAAGAACTTCTGCAGAGAGACAAGAGTTCTTTCTCTTGCCCTTTGATGAGCATCTGAATATTCATTAGCTCTGATGAACCTGCTGGTATCAAATTAAATGAGAGTGATAAAGTCCTTTCCATCAAATTTGCATCCATTAAAAATAAAAACTTTACAAATATGTTAACATATACCATTGTTCTTAAAATGTAAGGAATATATGTGTTTTATATATACATAGATATAAAATCTGCTTATGTGATATATATATCATATATGATTATCATGTCTATACATATGATCTGCTTTGCAAGACACTTCTTAGGGCATGACAATGTGTCATGAAAACCTGAGCTGCAATCTGTTGCAATCTGTATTGTAAGATTGGGGATCCTGCCACTTTCCTCATGTGTATCAGCAGTCTGAGATTTAACTTCTTCCATGGAGCTAAATGCCAATCTTCAAAAGTAAAGCATGCGAAGAGCCAAACTGTTATGGTACAAATCTACAGAGGCTCCATGAACAAATGCAAAAGCTACAGTTTCCCAGGGGAGTTAATCAAAAAGGCATTGTTTAGTGAACAAAGGTGTGCTTACAAGAAAGTACACCCAGACTTGAGGAGATGATTTGATCGCAGGGGAGTGTTCACTATTGTTTCCTCTTCCATATTCAAAATCTACAAGAAAGGGGTACAAACAACTTTTGATTGCCTAGTTTGAAAGGAGACAAATTAAATATGGATAAATTGTATTCACAAATAAATCTAGAGTACAGAATTCTCTGGGAATCATCTCTTTAAACCTTCTCAAGAAATTTCTCATGAAAATAAAGCGGCTTTTACCTTTACAGAATCACAGAATCTTATATTTTTCTACCAATTCTTTGTCAGAGATGATTTAACAAAAGATATGGGGAGAGCTAGGGTCATGGTGATCATTCAGAGAACTAGGTCTCTAATGTTAACTATACTATATTATGGTCTTTAAATTTTTCCTATTTCAGTCATATGCCTAATAATAATTTTCATCAGTTGTAAATTTCAATAGAAACTTCAGTGCTATTATTTCCAACTGATTGTCAAATTCATTATCTCCCAAATCAATTTCTTCCTCTGTATCAGTGACCTTGATTTTACTTGGGGTGTGGGTAGGAAGGGAATAGAAGCACTCAGAAGATAATTTAGTCATATCCCACCTAAAAATCTACCAATTCGTGTCTATGTGTTGCTTCCTGCCTCTTTACATGGGTGTATGGTCCCAACAACTAAACCAACAGCTGAGCCAACCCCTCCACTTGTGTCTGACCTCTCCTTCTTTCTTGTCGACTCAAAGACTTCAAAGTGGCATCATCAATGTATCCTTCTCCACAAGAAAATTCCATTAGCACACAACCATGCTCTGCTATTTCTTGTGCTTAAAAAGAAAAACTACTCCTCTGACCTCACAGCATTTTTCAACTACATTCTCCATTTTTTGTGTGTGTTCTCTTTTATGGAAAAGGCTATCAAAAAAGAAAAGACTTCTGTATCTGCTGTCTCCAATTCCTCAACTTCCATGCTTTCCTAATCTTCTTAATTTAAACTCTAATCCCCACAACTGGCTGAATTTTTCTTGCTGAATTCTTTAGATATGATGAACAGCTCTAATTCATCCTCTTGTTTTTTATCTTTGTCAGCATTTAAAAGAGAACCTGCTCCCTGCCACTTGAATCACTGTCTTCATTTGGTCCCAGGGACAACACACTTTCATGGTTTTCATACTCCCACAAAAAAGTCTCCATCTCAGTCTCCTAGTAGGGATTTTTCTCATCTTCCAGTATTCTAACTACAGATCTGCACTCCCTAATCTGAGCATCTCTCCTCTTTTTCTAAGTACACAAGTTCCCTGCATCACCTCATTTAGGTTCCTCTTTGTCTCTAGCCCACCCCTAAATTTTCCATCATCCCCACATTCATATCATCGCACTGCCCACTTAATAGCTCCATTTGGATGCTTACAAATCATAGAAAATTCAACTTAGCCAAAGGAGAATTATTCATCCTTCCTCTCCCCTAACTAACTCTTTTAAGTGTTCCACCACTATCTAGGCCACCACTACAGATGACCTTGACTCTTTGACTCTTTCCTCTTTATCCACTCCACAGCAACAAGTACTTTATCGTTTTCCTCCTGTTGAAAATGTTCTGAATTCAAACACTTCTCACCTCCTCACCACAATCATCCTAGGTCATCCCTCCATCAGCCTCACCTGGAATCCTGCAATCCATGGCTAACTCAACTCCAGACTTCTTTCTCTGCCCCTTTTGGACATTCTTGCAGGTAGAGACCAGGAAATTCTCTTGACAATGTAATTCAAATCATGACCCTTTTCTGCAGTGTCTCAACAACCTCTGGTCACATTAAAGTCTAATGTCTAAATTTCATGGCATTGCTTTGATCTGTGTCTCTTTCTACAAGTATTTCCAACTATATTTCAACTGTATTAGCCCCTTTTGCCATTTTTGTTCTCATGTGAAGCAGAATTCACTTGCTATTCTGACTACCTAACCCCCCCCCCAGTTTTGAATGTATCATAACTTTCTTTAATTAGGTATCAGGTCAAACATGTCCTCTTCAGAGAAGTCTTCCCTTACCATTCTGTCTAAAATCACTCACCTTTGCCCTAGACATGCTTATAATAACACTTATTACATTGCATAAAATTATTTAATAGCTAGGTAACCACTTACTCCTTTCTATAATGTTCACTTCCTTTTTATTATATTTGGTATTGAGGATTGAACCCAGGGGCATTCTACCTCCAAGCTACACCCCTAGAGTTTTCTATTTTTTTATTTTGAAATGAGATCTTGCTAAGTTGCTGAGAGTCTCCCTAAATTGCTGAGGCCTCGAACCAGCAATCCTCCTATCTCAGCCTCCTAAGAAATAGGATTAGACTACTGCCACCATACCCAGATAATTCTCACTTTTTTTACACTAAAATCTTATACATTCTAATAGTTCTGCCTCAAATATGCTTCCCATTATCCAGTGCTACATTTAAATTTCATTCAGACTCTTAATTTTAACATTATGAGGGTTCTACATTTGGCCCTCCTTTACTTTTCTGAACAAATCTATCCCTGTTCTTATTTATTACTTTTGTTTATATTATCATTAATTTCTACTTTTATCCTTATTTTTGTCTTCAGTGAAGACAATTGCCGGTTTGGACTCGCACAAGCTCCTTAATTTCAGTATGTTACAAACAACATATAATCTTACTCTTTTCTCCTTTTTCTAAATACAATCCTCCTTTGTTTTCTCATCCTTGGTTTATGGCAGTACCAAGTTCCCATTTACCAGAACCTCAAAACTTGGAGTCATTATTCATTTCTCCTTTTTTCACACCTGTCAAATTCAATCAATTCACACTTTCTCAAAACTGTCCACTGCTCTCTATTTCTACTTCCAATATATACATTCAAGTACTTTTCTTGCCCAGACAATGACAAGCATATATTCTTCTATATACATTTGCTGATTGCCTACTTAGCAACCATTCTTCCTCCCTATCTCCCCCTTTTCTTACAACATCTATAATTTCATTTTTTAATCCAAATCTTTACCATTGTGCAGCTTCTCCTCAATAAGGTTAGGATCAATGTGACTCCCAGCTCTAGGTATTGACTGTAGTTAACATAAACCAGTATGTATAACCCCACTCATTCTGCAGTGTTCAAGTGGGATAAAAAAAAGCAAAACATGGAATTGTTGTTTAGTCATAGCAAACAAAAACAACAACAACAGCAGCAACAAAAAACAAACTTCTGCTCAAATGTGAAGAACAAGAATCTAACTCCTAATGGCAGCCATCTTGTTCCATGAGAGGAGTCAGCCTGAGGAAACAGCAGCTCCCATAGGAGGCCAGAAAAAGACTCAGAGACAAACAGAGCCTGCGCCTTGATGGAACCCAAACAAGGATAACACATGAGCACTAGCTCGGAGGCAGTTAATCATCTTTCTGCTCTAAGTGAGCTTAGGTTACTTTCCTGTTGTGGCCAGAAGTGCCCTAATTGAATCTGGTTAACCTCGTGGATCTCGTAGTTACTATACAGGACGAACTGCAGGGGTGAGTGATCCCGTCACCCACAATATCACAGACGAAAATTTTCTTACAGACAAAAATTCTCCAGGAGCTTCAGGATAAATTGCAGACTTTCTAGCATTGTATACTCTGAACTCTGGACAAACTGAAGTTTTGTGTGTTCTCTAGACATGTAGTAATTTTTATGCTGTACAATCTTCACCAGTGCTGTTTATTTAAAACAAACACACAAGCAAACAAACAACAAAAATCTCTTCCTCCATGGATGTACCTCTGAGCCTCATCCTTAATACAACCATCTCTGCGCCGTCTTTCCTGAACCCTGAGCAGGGTCATACCTAACTGTTCTGTATTTGTCTATCAGATTTCTGATGTGCCTAAATTTATGTTTTGAAGCACCACTCTTTGTAGCCTGCCTGGTGTCATCATCTTTATTGGTTTTCTTATCTTTCCCTCAACAAGCCCACCAGTAGTTGTCTTATTAATCTTTGTGTTCTTATGACATTTGTCACAGGCTCAAAAAATGTTTATCAAATAAATCACACAAGAACCCTGCTCCCAGTGATATTCACATTCTAGAAGTGATATGCACATAAGTCTAGAAAATCAAGTTTCAAATTCTGAGGACCATGGCAAAGGTACAGAGGAATTACCCTGAGAGTCAGAACTGCTTCTGATCCTTCCAGCTGAAGTCATGAAATGATAGATCTTTCAGATAATAAAATCAACAACAACAAAAAAACTCCTCTAACTCGATTCTTCCTACACTTCCTCTACATATGATAATCTTGAAGAACCACACAGAGAAGAAAAGACGATTGCACTTCTAATGATTTGTTCTCCTTAGACATGAAGAATAGCCCCTAATCTCTTTCATGTTTACAAGTCCCTGGATAAAACAAGTTTCCAGTTTAACCAGTTTAACTATAGGCCAAAAAAAGAAAAAAAAAGATTTTGTCCTATAGTCTACATTACTCTCTTAGAGCTTAAAACTCAGAGGAAAACTTTTAAATAAAAAAAAAATCATACTACTTTTTTTTTGCATGTACATGCTAAAAATATGTATTCTTTTTCCAGGAAACTTTTATTTATTTTCCTGGCCATATGCTGAATTCTATATGCAGAAATTTGTTTTGCATACATTTAGTAGCTTTGAATATAAAATCTATGTCATTATATTATCCATCTCTAATGCTATCAGCAAATGAAGAAAGTAAAGTGATGTAGGAAAATGAACAAACACTAATTCATGCATTTGTTTTACTCTCCACTAATCTACATGCAATCTTTTAAATTCTTATTAAGACTTACATTGTGTATGTATGCTTTTTTACAATGGAGACAAATAGGGCAAAATCTTTGAACCTGAGAATTGAGAGGACATTCAGATACTGTTTTATGAACAAGGGGCATCTTGCTGTGCACGTGTTTTGGTAATTGTGAGACACTGGGGGGAAAGCCCTTAGAGTGGTGCTCAGATTCACACTTCCCACTGTGTGGTGTTGTGCACAGCCCAGTGCTCAAACAGTGAGCAGCAATGTGAAACATGTGGGAATACTGCCTGATGGAGCTGCCCTTCAAGGTGTTTTTCCATCACATCTCTCCCCTGACAACCCTCCCACTCTATTCTCAACAGTCCATCTTTTAATGTAGACCTTCCTACATTTTCAGTTTTCTTATTTAAAATGTGGTTTAAAATGTATGTTCTATTTCAAGAATGCACATTCTATAACTGTAGATACATAAGATATATTCTATAAAGCAGGAAATGTGCACATCCAATTTATGTATTAAATATTCTTGCTTCTTGCTTTCACACTACTTATTTACAACAATTAGAAGAGACGATTGACTCCCAGGGATCTGCATAAAAGCTTCTTTAAGAGAGCATTTTAAAAGTTGCCACTTCACCTTTATTTCCATTACTTGATGTGCAGACTGATCCAGGTTTTGTATACCCAATATGCAGTATTTCTAAGTATATTTACTTGTTTCATCTCATTTTCCCATGGGCATGTTTGGTAACATGGAAGGTTAACGCAGATGTCTGGAAGCCTCTGCTTCCTGGGACTAATGGATTGTGTGATCAGAGAGACAATGGATTCTCCATTATTTTTCACACATACCTTGTGGGCAGTAGGACAAGTCATATAATTTCTCTGATTAGCAATTTCTTCATCTAAAAAATGGTAGTGATCATGTGTATTTTAAGGCTATTATGCTGAATATACTTTTAAAAGTATATAAATATCTCTAGTTCTATACCTGACATGTACAATGTACTCCATGTATTTAGTTTGCGTTCCCATATTTATCTTTCTTTATATGCACTTTGAGTCACTTAGAGACTTAACAAGTTCCAAAAATGCATGCTAACACAGAAAATCTATTTCTAGAAACTTAGGTAATTCTTTGTCACACATTTCTTCTACCTTCAACTCCCACAGTAACATTGTAGTATATATTTCCATTTAAGAACATGATGAAGTAAGAATAATGAATAGATAAAAGTAAAGTTTCTGTTAAGTCTCTCTTCCTGAATTTCCTATTGGATCTCTCTTCCTCTAAATATTGATTTTTTAAAATAAACTACAATTGCTTTCTCTGTCTCATTTTCTCCCTTCAAGAAGTACAAATATCTTCCCTAAGATAAGCTATAATATCTAAATATTGGCTCCTTTGCTTTTGTTTTGATCTTTTACAAACATTACATAATCTAAAGTATTTTCTCTTGTAGATTATTTATTTGTGGGGGGGGCTGGGGATTGAACCTAGGGGCATTCTACCTCCAAGCTACACTGCCAGCCCTTATTTATTTATTTATTTTTTTATTTATTTATTTGGTTGGTTGGTTTGGGAACAGGGTCTCACTAGGTTGCTAAGAGTCTCACTAAGTTGCTGGGGCTGGCTTTAAACCTGCCATCCTCCTGTCTCAGTCTCCCAAATACTGGGATCATAGGAGTGCATCACAACTCCTGGCTCTTGTGGATTGTCTTTAAAAGAATAGATATGATAGTTAAATTGCCAGAGACAATTTAGAGCTCACTGATATTTAGGTAAAGGCACTGCATAGGAAGTTCTAGAGGGCTTTTCCATTTTTATAGCAGTTTTGCTGATTTGCCTACTCATTAACCATTTGCCCATCAGAATGCTGAGCTTGTTTCTCTATCAGATCATTGTTCTTCAGTGAATATTGCATCCCTGACCAGCTGATGGTGAGTCAGGGAGTCAACTTACATATAGGTCAATCTGTGTGTCTTTCTGGTGGTTGGTGTAAGAATGGGTGGGACAATTGTGACTGTTGAGAAAAGAGAGATTCTGTTGGGCACACAGAATGAGCTTGGGAACTCTTTGCTCAAAGGAAGGTACACAAAAAATAAACCCACCAACTGTCTTTCACTTATTTGGAAGTTATTGTCTGAAGTCATGACATGTAGGCTTTCTGTGACAGGAGCAGCCAGTCCTGAGAACTGCCAATAGGCTGAAGACTGCAGCATGAGGACGTGGGAAAACGCCTGTGTTTTCACTGAAGGGTTCAACTACAGCAATAACTAACCTTATAAATGCACTTCAAGACCTGTTGCTAGGTGACGTAGGTGTGTGTGTGTGTGTGTGTGTGTGTGTGTGTGTGTGTGCACGTACATGCATATTCATCACATATTTTATAACCAGGCATACCTTGAGGCATTGAAGTTTCAGTTCCAAACCACCACAATGAAACTAAATTGCAATAGTCGCATTTTTAGATGATTTCCCAATGCATAAAGTTATGTTTATACTATACTATAATCTATTAAGTGTGACATAGCATTATGTCTAAAAATGTTATATCTTTATTTAAAATATTTTATTATGTTGAGCATGGTGGTGCATGCCCAGTACTTGGAAAGCTGATATAGGAGGATCACAAGTTTGAGGCCAGCCTCAGTAACTTAGTAAGACCCTCAGCAACTTAGAGGGACCCTGTTTCAAAAAATAATTTTAAAAAAAGGTCTGGGTGGTAGCTCGGAGGTAGAATATCCCTGGTTTAATCCCCAGTACAAAATACACACACACACACACACACACACACACACACACACA